>CM023609.1:7564901-7869901 GCA_013358685.1 Antennarius maculatus | reverse complement strand
CAGTTACTAGCTTTGGCAGATTTTGTGGGTGAAACAAATATGCCTGGTATGCTACCGACTTTGACAACTTCAAACATCTGCATATAAGTTCTATTAAAGGTGTTTTATGGGGTGTTCTTATCCAAGGCCAAATGTCTTCATCTGAGTCCCCGTAGCATTTCTAAAAATGCATAGTGAAAAGACGGAATAATTCTGAGGAACGTACATTATAACTGATCAAGCTCATCATGTAGAGACGTTCACTGCACTGTAAAACTAAATTTACAGTGAAATGTGAATAGCATTCTATTGCATCAATCTAGCGTCACAATGTAAACTAAAAGGACCAATACATTTGATTAAAGCATGAATTCTAGAATGAATAAATGAATACTAATGCATTATTAACAGTTAACAACAGAGCATGATGAAGGTGGAAGGTGAAAGACAAATGAATTAACTAAAATATGAAAATAAACAAACACACTATAATCACATCTTTTGACAAAGATGTCCAGATCTTTAATGATGAGATAATATAATATAAATCAACATAATCATTGTAAATTACCATTTTCATGATACCCTCATCAGAAGGGGAAACAGATGACACACGTATGTACAGGTTTGATAGGAGAACGATACACAGTATGTTTTCCACTGGATGGTAATGGAGCATTTGTGTCCTATTTCTCCCTAAAAATGTTAAAATTATTAAAGAATTTTTGTATTTTTTATACTTCTTATATTTTCTTACACAGAGGCATCTGCATGAAATCTGGCTTAAGTGCTTCGAGTCATCAGTGAAAGAAGAAAGATGTTGTTACAGGAGACCTTGTTCATTCTATTAGTATAACAGCAAAAATCTGTCATCTTTCAAACAAATATATTTAGACATATCATGAAGGTAGTTGGTGTGAGAGAAGAGGATGCAAAGGACAGGGTTAGATGGAGGCAATTGATTCGCTGTGGCGACCCCTGAAGGGAAAAGCCGAAAGGAAAAGAAGAAGAATATGGAGTAAGTAACTGATAGAAGTATGACACACACACACACACACACACACACAGACACACACACACACACACACACACACACACACACAGACACACACACACACACACACACACACACACACACACGCCAACAACAATTGAAGAATTATTACAGTGTTTAATATCAAATTATCTGATGACAATAATGATTATTCCCTGTTGGGAATAAATAAAGGACATGAGGACAGTTTCAATAAAATCAAAGAAGTGTAGCAGGTTCCTAAACCTGAACAGGCCCCATTGCTTCTGATTCAATCCCTCAGGCTGATCAATGAGGTCCGATACATAAACTAGTATCAGAAAATACTTCGCATGATAATGACAAATGTTTGGCAGTATGAGATCTGACAGTCAGTCCCAGCGTGTTTAACGTACAGATAGGGCGCCATCATCTGGTATAAATCCACATTACATCCTCAAGTTCACAGATGAGGACAGATGTGACCACTTGTGACCTCCAAGGCTTTGAAACATGGAAAAGATGCCTTTCTAATGGGTCACTCTACTTTTATTTTCATCCTCTCCCTCTCAGTTGTTCCTTGTGTGTCTGTAAACGCTTCCTGCCCTGTTCGCTGTTCCTTCCTCCCTGTTTTGTTTCCTTGCTTATTTCTGTCCTTTGAGCAAACACACACGTAAACACAGACAGCAAAAAGAGGAACACACATTAGTCATGTGAGTGTGTGTTGACACAGTGAGGACATGCATCTGCTAATGCGCTGTAGGACTCTCTTTCTTTTTTGGGGCAAAGCAGCACCCGTGATGTGAATTGTTACATTTTAGGGGGAAGACTGGCCTTAAAATTAGATTAGATTAATTTTAAATTAAGATTAAGGTTATATTAAGATCATATTAACATTAGAGTACAATTTTTTAATGTTAGGGTAGGAAATTGTATTGCCTTTTTCTGTTTTCTTTCTTCATGTGTGTGTGTGTGTGTGTGTGTGTGTGTGTGTGTGTGTGTGTGTGTGTGTGTGTGTGTGTGTGCACATGTGTGTGAGAGAGAGAAAGAGAATTTGTACTGTGCTTGTGAATACTGAACCAACGCCTTAAAAAGAAACTAATTAAAGTCATGGATAAAAATGCAAAGGCAGCAGAAATGACCCTGAGAGTGTGTGCATGTCATTACTGACCTAGCCCAGTCTGAGAAAAAAATGATGGCAAGCACAGAAAGTGAAGGAAAGAGAGAGAGAGAATAAAAACCTCAACCAGCAAAATAATGTATGTATATAAAAAAGACTCAACAGGAAGAAACGTTTAAAAAGCAAACTTGGGGAGTTTAAGAGGATCTTTGATGTGTATCAGAACAGAAAAGCAGTCTTGCGACTGGGACGACAGTAATTTTAAGTCGAAGCAGAAGGCTGCCTGGCTGACTGACTGGCTGACTGACTGTGGGCTTTGATGGCGTTGGCTGTTTGAAGTGGTTTTCGGGGGATGGGAGCAGTGTGTGGTGTCAGTGGGACAAGGGAGGCAAACCTGGAACCCGGGCTGGGAGGAGCAGAGGATGCATAGATGGAAGGAGACTGGAGGAAAGCAGGAGGAGGTGATTAAAAACTGAGAAGGAATAAAGGGATTGGGGAAGGAAGAGTTGAGATACACGCAGATAACACAAAGGGATGACGAAAAAAGAGGAGAAAGAGAGAAGACAAAGCAAGAAGAGTGAGAGGGAATGTCACACAAAGAGAATAGAGGAGTGTGGGGAGAGGAGAAAAAAGTCAACCTCCCAGTTCTGTAACTGAAGTTCGGAGCCCCATCCCAATATCAGGCTTGGACACATTCACACCTACCTATTACTTATATGATCTGGATGACGCAATCTCTTTCTGATATGATGCCAGGTTGCATTACGACTTACTCGCCCCTTCTATCCCTCTTGCAAAACTGGACACATGCACCATATAATCATAACTAGGCTGTTTCCTTGAGGTACCGAAAGCAACTGCATAGCCAAAAAGTATAAATACCTTGTACTCCTTGTCTTTTAAATTTCTTGTGTTAGTGAATGGCCTTTCATTTAAAACTCTCCCCTGGCCCTGTCACTGCAAATGCTGCTAAAACTATCAGAGATAAACTTTGAAAAATGAATGTGTTGACACTATCAGTGCATGCTGACAGTTTATTTGCATTACTTCCTCTCTAGCACGAAATGCTTCCTGTGAATGGATCCTGATCCTTATCATACCTGAGTTACCACACATTAAAATTCATTATCTAATATTACATATTTCCATCAATCACAAACATATTAATGATGTCCATTACAGGTGTCTACATCTTTTAGACCTGGTGAAAGACATTACAGCTTTTTTAAAAAAACAAAACAAAAACCCTTGCAAAACAGAAAGAAATGGCTGAATGAGAACATATTTATTGACTAATCCAGCAATGATGAAATGATCCCTTCCTTATTGTGGTGAGAGGAGACAAATTGTAAAAACAGCAATTCTAAAATGGTTGGAAGATTATTTAAAATATGAATAAAAACACAATGCATTGATTTATGAAAATAGTTTAACTTCATTAAATTTATAATAATATTTTAACAGTCAAGTAGATAAATTCTTGTTTTTTTATTCATAAATGTATGGTCAGTCTGTATTTTTGCTCACGTGTTTCTTAAATGTCAAGACAGTTTCATGTTTACAGTTGTGTTTCATCACCTTTTCTGTTCACAACATTCAGTGTTTGAGAAGAAGACACTAATTGTAAAGTTCTGCAAGCAGAACTTCGTCTTATTCTGGTTTGATACATGATTTGAGCTGCTCAATAGTCCGAGAACTCCATTGATGTATTTTGGATTTCATAATGTGCCACACATTTTCATTGAGGGCAGGTCTGAACTGCAGACAGGCCAGGGTCGTGAATTCATTGTCTTGCTGACACAAACAGGAAAGTCCCTGAAAATGCCGTTGTCTGTCTGGATGGCAGCATTTAAGCATTTATGGTGCTTCACAGAAATACCAGTTACCCATTAGCAGTATCACAGCCCTGATGCCATCACAGATCTCTGCTGGTCTTGGAAAAGCTAAAACATTGAAATGAAAAGCTGATTCCTCTGAACTAATGGGCTCCTTTCCACTTCGTTTCAGTCCAGCGTGTTGGTGATCTATGGTTTGTCCTTCACATTAAAGTTCATCTGAAGTTGCTTTTCTACAGTAATGAACTGTGTTTACTGACAGTGGTTATCCAGAAGACATTTATCCAGATTCTCTGAATATTTTGATGATATTTTGGGCTGTAAATGGTTGAATCCTCAAATTCCTTGCAGTTGTGCATTGAGAAACATTATTCTTACTGTTGGACGATTTATCCACATGGAGTCTCACAGTGGTGAGCCTGTCAACACGCTTCCTTGTGAATGACTGGGACATTCGAGGGTGTTCCTTTTGTTCTCAATCATGACACGACCACACAATATCAAATAACCTCTTTGCCAATCAAGTGTTTTTGAGGACAGTTATTCTGCTGCTCTGTTCCAGTTTCTCTGTCACATGTCACTACATCATCGTGACTTTTAATGAAATTTCTGAAACTATTGAGGCACCAGATGAACGTGAGAAAGGATTTGGAAATTATCAGATTTGTTTGTTTCATTATTCTTTAACACAGCATCCTAAATGTTTTGGAACCAGGTATGTGAAATAAGATGTTCAAAGCTAAGTAAACAAAGAAAGAGAGGGAGGGAGACAGGGTGCCGGGGAGAAGGGAGGGAGGGGGGTCAGATAGATATTATCATAGTGTAAAATATAACAGCTTCATCATTACAGGTGGGCCTAAAAATCAGTGAAGCATATTTGCTTCATGATGGAATGCGTTAACTCCCCCCCAGGTAACTATGTGTAGTGTGTATTTGTGTGTGTGTGTGTGTGTGTGTGTGTGTGTGTGTGTGTGGGTGGGTGTGTGTGTGTGTGTGTGTGTGTGTGTGTGTGTGTGTGTGTGTGTGTGTGTGTGTGTGTGTGTGTGTGTGGGCTGTGCAGGTCAGAGGGAGGTGTTGGTGCCAGGTTATCACAGGTACAAGAAGAGACGGGGAAGGAGGGGAGCTGGCTCGTTCTCTTCTCCCATGAATTTCTTGCTTTAAGTCCAAGTGTAACTTTTTTTCTCACCTGGGTTGACAGAGGTTATGATGGAGTGGACAGGAAGTAGACAATGCTTTGAAGAGGAATACTAGGGTGGAGTTGGTTTCTGTGTTACTCTACAGTTAAAACCATCGGACACATATTTGTTGAGATTTTAAAACTGTTTTTCACACTTCTTTCCATATTTCTGTCTTCTGTTGGGCTTCTGTTAGCAAAGAGCAAGTCTTGTTTGAGTAGCCAAAAGGAGAAAATGACTGCTTGAGAGTTTATTGCTGATTATTTAATAAACAGAAAGTATGATGTCAGTTATTTGGATCAATTGTTTTCCAAGGTCAGACTACTGGAGATTAAAGTCTGTTTTGGCATCATGAACTTAAAGAGAAACTGAGAAAATATCTTCCCTAATTTTAAACACGCATACTCATACAAAAAAACGGACACTCATTTGGTGCAACATCTTCAAATTAACAGAAGATCAAAATACCAGGTCAGCAGTTTTTAGAATCCCCACTAAAGAATAACATTTCCTCTTCTGCCCTTGCATTTTCAACATGACAGTGATGTGCAAGATGGACCATGGCATCATTTTTCCAAAGAACTACATTCTGAAATTTTACACAGCAATGGTCATGATGGCATTTTGGTGGTACAATCCCCTGAAGGACAACAAAGGCTTCTCGTTTCATGGAATATTCATTGTTATTTAAATTTTATCATGTACCACAGTAAGACTGTAAAGAAAAACAAAAGCAAAGGGCTGAACAATGGATGAGGAACGGTTTGTGAGGCATTGTCAGCATGACTTGTCTATTCAGATACATGCAACAGGAGGTGAGATCCATCTCCTGTCAACAGCAGAATGCAGGCTCTAGTGTTTACTGCCGCAGGATTGCAACATCATGTCATTTGGGGTAAATTAAGATTAAATCACTGCAAGATCCTCTCCAGTCTGAATTTGGCAAAAGTCACAAGAGGTGAAGAAGCAGAAGTGCCAAACACTTTCTGGTTCCATCTCTGCTCCAGATTTGCTGCATTTACACTGATTTCATTGGAAATAGAACTAAACTTTTAATTTCAATTAGTTTGAAGGTGTTATCATTACCAGTAATAACTTCTTTGCTATGGACCTGCATGTTTCCAGCTGCAGGAATAATGCTTATTTAGTGTAACTCCATCAGTTGAAGTAACATACAGTAATAACAGAATGGATCTGGTTAGTTATGGATTTTAGGAACTGTCTGTAATAAAACCTCTAAAAGCAATTTTCTCCTCAGATTTTCAGAAAAGATACAATTATTCTTAAACTAATAAATACCAGTCTGTAGTTATGTTCCTATATTGATCTTTTAAAGCAATCATTAATTCTCATCTTAACATATGGTGATATCTTGTTACAAAAAAATCACATACCATGAAAAACTATTTATCCATATAACCAACGAAAACTGTAATCTTCTTGCTGTTACTTTAAACAGAGCTCTTTTTCTTCTAGTGCTTCGCTCTGATGTTGTGAAATCAGATCATTTTGTTTGTAAGCCTTCAGATCGTGGATGTAATTCACAACTAAACAGTTTAATTCATTGTTTCTCCTTCAAAGCAGCTGTTTGTTCTACAATACCTTTAATGATCTAATGGTGACTGGAAGAACAACATGTGCATGAAACAAAATAAAAAAGATGGAAATTCAACCAAAATCAAAAAGTTGTTTTTTTTTTTAACAATTCAAATTATAAGAAATAAGTCTTGGAGTTGGAGAGAGCTGTAAATGATAAGTTGAAGCAGGAGAGGCACTAATCACACCTGAGGTTTTCTGGCCTCAGGCGTGATCAAGACAAATCCTAAACGAACGCCTCCTCTTTCCTGACAGTTGCTGATACCAACCACATATCAAACTGCTCCTCCTTCACCCTGCTGCTTCGCTATATTAAGTTCCTTTGCTAAATGCCGGCACACTCTTAGCCAGCTGAGGGGCTACATCTCCCTGCCAGGCTGCTTTCCTCTCATGTCTCACCCCCCCCCCCCGACCCACCCACACCTCCACCCCCTCCCTCTGCCACCCATCTGGGCCTTGTAATACATGACAGCTGAAGCAGGGTTTCCAAATTTAATTTGAGGTGTGATAAAACAGCACATATCTATAAATTGTGTGCAGAGAGGCCTGGCTATGTGGATCCTTTTAACCTCTTCCTTCTGTAAAACATGTGCTGCATATCAAACACATCATGCCCAGGCTGTCTGCACAAAAGGAAGGGCCACAAATAGACTTAATGGTGAAAAAGTCTTGCCAATGCAAAGACAAAGAACGGAATAACAACACGGCACATGGAAGATGTTGAGAATGAGAAGGGATCAATTTGCAACATCAGACTTTACATTACATCTGCCATCTCTATTGTGTGAAACATCTTTGGTGAAAAAGGAGGATTGCCTGTATTTGTGAGAAGCCTCACAAAGAACAGTTAGCGTAGCCAACACTATGCTATATACGCGCATGAACACATGACCACATGAATGCACACATTATGGTGTAGCACTCTCCTACAGCTTTAAAGTGAGTGATTCTCAGTGATTCTTTCAGGTTCCAGGGTTCTGATTAAGTCATCTTGTGGTAATATTCTGTAAATGTATTCCTTATCAGCAAACTGCATTTCACCCGAGCTAGTGATGGAACACATCTTAATTTTCTTTAACTAAATTTTAATTCAAAACTGCATGGATATATATTTAAGATACATCTATGTGCAGAAAGGGATAATTTCTGACAAAATAGATCCAAGAACTCCATATAGTCATGTGTGGAAGCGAATATGGCAGAAAAACGCCTCCTGCAACGTTGCTGCAAAACTTTCCAAATGATTCCTTCTGGAGTGGATCAACAGTGTGTCAGCCACGCAGCAAGAATGTAGAGTAAGACGTGCGACTGAATGGCTACATCTGAACCATCGGAATGAGCAATAATTGACTAAACATGTGATAAATACCAGAGGGACTAAATCAAGGGATTCCCTATTACTGCTGTGCGGATCTGGCATCAAAAACAAAGCTGGGATGTGAAAGTCTTTGATACTCGGAGCTGTAAGAAAGTCAAGGAGCAAACAAGGAAACTGTCGCCCGTTTGGTCTCTTCTATCTCTGCTGCTCACGCCGCTCGACCCATTCGGTTTTCACCATCTTGGGCTCTGTCAAACCCATCAGCTTCCCACCTCTGTCATCCTCCTCTCTTTTCTTCCTCTCCCATCCCTCCCACCCACTGATTCTGACGCCTGAGCTGAGCCTCTTGAAACGTCCTGGTAATAAACTGTGGTGCCTGAGCTCTTCATTGCTGTCTCGTTCTCGCCAACCATCATCCCAGAGCGCTGATACATCTGCTGTTTGAGTAGGCCCGATCCAAAAGGCCCGGCCCCTCCACTCTATACAGTACAATCTCAGCCTTAGCATTCAAACGTTTCACCCCATTCTCTCTCTTTTTCTTTTTCCCTCTCTTTTCTGCTGCTTGAGTCTTTTGTGTACAGTGTGCTATGGTCGGTGTGGCAGCGCTGTGCCAGAAAAAGCCACACAAACACACACATTCGTGTGCACACAGATACACAGTCACAGACACACAGCTGGGCCCCAGCTGCACACAAAGACTGAGGTTTGGAAATCAATGAAGGAGAAAGAAGAAAAGGGAAAAGGAGTTTAAATAAATTGGCACTTGAAAAAAGAAGAAAAATGAGAAAGAGGGACTGAGGAAAACAGAGAATGCACTCTCTTAAAAAAAACACATCAGCTCAACAACAGAGGGAGGTTTTTCATAACCAAACACAACGTGCAAGGCAACAAGACTAAATATGTTTATGGGGGCGCTCATTAAAGGCAATTTGATTTAAAAGCGGGTCTTTGAACGAGCCTGATCCGTCGTGTGGATGTCATTCTGGTGGTGAAGATGCCTGCTGAGTTGGAGGCAGGGCAGAGATTATATATAACACAGGAGATAAATGACAACATTTGGTTTTGCCTCTGTCATGAAAGAAAGGCAGAGGCTGGGTATTAAAGGATTGCTTCATTAAAGTTATATTCCAAAAACTGAAATAGTGATTTAGATATTGTCTCAATAAAAGAAAACTGGAGGGGGAATGAAAACAAAATCAAAAACAATCATGTCACATATTTTTGTTGTAATGTCATCTATGTTCTTCAAAAATCATCTGTTTTTTTTACTTAGCAAAAACGCTGTTTTAAAAGCAGGATTGTTTTCAGCAGTATCTCTCTGGATAAGAAAAAGAAGGTAAAAGACCCCCTGATGCCATAAATCATGGATTCCACTGACTGCGGCCTGAAGGAGGATGCTGAACCGTTGGCTACCCCCTGAAACTCACTTCTCTCATACACACAATAAATACAGGACAGCATTTCAAATGGATGTTTCTTTTCGGGACTGTTTTCAATCTGCCAGGAATGAAGAGTAGTAATTTCGTCACATTGCTTAAGACGTGGTGAGCATTGGCAGTTTTATTGGGGGAGACAGAGAGCTAATCAATAGGCGCCTTGGAGAGAGGAGAACTCTGTCTATGCTTTGTCTCTTCGCTGTCGGTTTGGAACGGATCCCTGAATCTTTGTCTTATGAGTCTGGCCTGCCAAATTCATTTGGTTTTATCAAGGACCTTTAACTCCCTGTTCACATGGCCGCCTCCAGCCCAGCACATTCCAGATCCTATACACAGCCCTAATACATGCATTTCTTAACCTACAGGAGGATATAAACACAGTGAGTGCTGACTTTCCATGCACACTCACGTGTGTGTGATATACACTTATGTTATGTTTAATCATAACAACATCTTTCGCAGAGCGGCAGTGGCTCAGTGGTAGAGCAGGCGGCAGCGCAGTTGTCTATGATTCAAGATCGGCGGTTCAATTCCCGCTCCCGCCCAAAAAAATACCCGGAGGTGAGCTGACATTGGGAGGTGTCAGCTCACCTCCGGAGCACTGCCGAGGCGCCCTTGAGGAAGGCGCCGTCCCCTTTATGAAAATTGCTCATTTGGGGCGCACCAAGAAGGAGCTGCCCGCCACTCTACCTCCCTTGCATGCCTACAGGCCCCCTTGTGTATGTGTCTGTGTGTGTGTGTGCTACAGGGGCCTGTACTCACTAATATATGTATGCATGAGTTTGAATCATCAACTAGAGTGTGCAGTCTTAATTTCCCTTCGGGGATCAAACCACTATATATAAAAATTAAATTATCAAATCAGACCATCGGCAAGCAGAGTCACAAACTACAGTATTCAAAAAGAAGACCGACCCTACGTCCTAACGTGTAAATTATGGTCGGGTTTATCAAAGCAAACTGGCTTCAACAGGTTACTTTTTCACTTTAAAGCAGCTTCAGTCGTCAAATTAAATGTAAACTGAGTTGACTTTGTCTTCCATCTAGGGTTCCTGCAGGAATTAACCTGGACCGTTTCATAGTAATCTGATGAGTGACGTGTCTTTTTAGAAAGCAGCCCTTTGGGTTGGGAGCATTCGCATGCAGTCACGGTGCTGATTTGTTAAATAGACCACAGTCAGTCAGCAAACTGTTACGTGAGTCAAAGGTGTGTGTTTGTGTGTGTGTGTGTGGGCATGCACACTCCCGTTATCGCTAAGCAGCCAGAAGCAATCTCACCCTGGTGATACTCCCGCTGAGCTTCACACCTCTCTGGATTAAATGAGGAAACACTTACAGCAAACTAATAAACTATAAAAGAAAAACGGATAAGTAAACAGTATCCCCACAGCAAATAGGGTTAGGACAGCTGTGTGTCAGATCAGACAAACAAACTCTCTGCAAGGTCTGAACGGCTTTTGTGAACCTCGAGACTTCAGAATAAATCCAGCAATGTTTGAATTGGTGGTTTCTGAAATAAGAATGTCCTTTCACTGATAGCAAGATAAAAAAAAAACTCAGTCCTGTGTTTTTCTGGGTGTCAGACTTCTGGATAGTGGTAGATTCACTCAGGTTATGAGCCAACAGTTCTGCATCAACTGCGGTGGCAATAACACAAAGTTAAGCATCATCTTAAACATTATCTGTGTCAAAATGTTTTAGAATAACTTTTATTAGACAATTAGATTTCTGGATTTAATCTCAGGGCTACATTTCTTTATTATTTAGGAAGAGCTTTTGGATTAAATGTAGTTAGTTTCCGGACAGTTTTTGTTTGTTTTAAGTCTGACATAAATTTTTAGTCCTCATCAGAAACATGTTAATGTGTGTGGATGCTCTGATGTTTGTATCCATACTGCTGATAACATCTGGCCCACTCATTAAAATGGACACAAATACCGGTATATGAAGCCCAACGTTTCTAAATAGTGAGAGAGAAAAAGAGAGAGAGAGAGTTGAATAGTGAGAGAAGACATCACCTAAAGATCTGTGGGTCAGCTGAGGCAATAAACTAATTCTAGATCAAGAGTTTGATTTATTCATGTAAAATTTGTGGTAGATTAAATCTCTGTACAGACTGTCCTTCGCTTTAAATGAATGCATCACTTTTGGTAGCATTTACAGTCATCCAGAAAAATGAGAGAGCAAATTAATTAATCAATCATAACCAATTTGTTAACTTACTATTTTACTATGTATAACTTTTTAATGAAAAATGATTTAAGGTGACTTGAGTATCCAACTAAAGCTATACTTTTCTTACATTCTTCTCATTTATGCACTTTATTTTCTCAGAAACCCCCCAGATCGTGATGTACAGGTCAAATCAGTTTGCAGGCTTTGATTGTGGCTCAGATATTGGCGGCGCATGATTGAACGTTTCAGTTTCAGAGCCGGTGAACAAGAGAAAGTTGCTCTGAACTGGGGCTTAAAGTCACGACGAGCTGCAACATTTTCTGTCTGAATAAAGAATCACAGTTCATTAATTGAACGAAAAGGTTTGAAGATACCGAGGTTTTTTTTTGTTTTTGTTTTTTCTCAAAGTCGTTGATTTACGACCTATTTAGAAAAATGCCCACAAGTTTTCAAGGTGGAGTAAATAAAATTCACTGGATAGACACTATTTTTAAAAAAGAAAGAAAGAAAGAAAGACTTTTTTTTTTTACTTTTGCAAAAACACTTTAAGAAAGAAAGAAAGAAAGAAAGAGAAAAACATCCAGTCACCGCTTGTGCGCCTTTCTTGTGAATTACATTTTCTTTCTTTGCCAGGTGCGCGTACAGGTAGAACAACCAATCCTCTTGGCTGTCAATTGAACGAAAGTTTGCTTATCAGTCCTGCAATTTATCCCGCAATAAACCAACGCGAATTACACTCAAACGCGTGTTTGTGGTGTGACTGCAGTCGAAGAGCAGAGCGCAAAACTTCTTAGCAATGTTTGAGGAAACTATTCCATTAGAATAGTTCATGAAGTCTGCAACAACAACCGCCTGCATCCTTTACCAACGTCTGATCCAAACTTTTACGCGCCGGATGCGTCTTACCTCGGTTTCTCCTGGGGTTGGCTTGCTTCCTTCGTTTACCCCTGCTTTCTTCTGTCATCTTTCGTTTCTGAAAAGTTGTCCGGGGAAGTGGTGCGGATGTGTGTTTGTCCTGCGCCTGCCTGAGAATGAATGGTGACGAAGCATCGCCTTCATTCACAGCGGGAGACTCAGACCTTGATGGGACTCCAGGCGGAGGCGACGAGCCGTGAGGAGGAGCGATGTCAGGCGCAGAGGTTGGCCCTGAGGTCAGTCAACCTTCCTCACTGACGAAGCTGACTAATCATGGCCGGTTATTAACAACACTTGCAGTTCGAAAAATGTCATGTCCTGAATTCACTGGAACTCTGATTCAGTAGGGGGATTCCGAGAGTTTAGTAACGCCAACGTTTCCTCCATGTGGTTGGATTTATGAACCTGACTTCTTTCCAGTGCGCCCATCAGTTGAATGTAATATTTACTGAATCCGTGTGTCCAACAGAATTAAAGAGGAGTCACTAAAGTTAATCGATGTTGTATTTTTCCATAAATGTTGATACACTTGTGACAAACCATCTCCCTCTTGCAGCATCCTTGCGTCCCAACAAACGCCGCGTTCCAAACTGTTCGACGAGATGTAAATTAGGATGTTAATTCCGTCTCGCTACATTTACACCACTAAGAAGTTGTACTAACAGCAGGTTAACGGGAACAGGTAGGCCCAAGCGCGTTCACACCCCCTGCTCCCCTCCCCGTTGTGTTTTATGGGGTGACTGTTATATACGTCGCACCTGCGCTCAAGTACCCTGGAGGGGACCCCGTCCTGCGCGCCATTCACCCCTGGATGGCTGCAGGAAGTGGGCCTTTGACCGGCCTTTGTGTTGCAACCTGGACTGTAATCTGTTTTGCAACTGAAAAAAACATCCGAAATAAAACTGTAATGTAGTGTTCAGGACCCCCACCTTGGCTTTGTACTGCCCCCACCCCACCACCGCTTTGCAAATCTGCGATTAAGTCATGCAGGCGTCTTACTATGGAGTCTGTCAGTGGGGTAAACAAACAGTGGAATGACGCAGCGCAACAAAGCAGTGGGATTACCTAAACGAAACTTTTTAGAAATAGCCTCAAACAATAAACCCAAATCACACTTTTAAAGGAAACCCCAGACCAGTAAAGTCATTTATCTCTCATGTAAAAATATGAATATACCTTAAAAAACAGACCTCGTGCAGACATCCTCATGTAGTGTCTTTTATATATATATATATATATATATATATATATATATATATATATATATATATATATATATATATATATATATATATATATATATATATATATATATATATATATATATATATATATATATATATATATATAAAAACAAATCATCAACTAGCGCCAATGAATAAAAAGAAAGTTAATATCAATTTTAAAAATCAAACATGTTAGGTTCATGCTGCAAAAAGAATAAATAAATAGACCCCCTTCATTCCTCCACACACCACTACAACTGCTGGGGGTTTGTCTCTTATAGATTCTGGTAGAGAAAGCATCCTGATGGTGGGGAGGGAGCAGGGGGCCGCAGAAAGAGAGGGACAGAAGGGCCATCACGGCTCTTTGTGGTGGGATGGATAGAGGAGCGGGAGGAGAGGAGGTGGACGAGGAGGGGCAATAAACTCCGCTACAGATGAGGGTCACAGAGGTGCAGAGGTGCTTCAGAGGTCCTGGGAGCTCATTTTCAGATTTAAGGTTTAAGATTTTTTGACGTTATTGATCCCTCAATGGGGAAATTCTTTTATCACTCTAGGATATTTATACACACATTTAGGCTCAAACTCACAAACACAAAGCACCGGTAGACCTGCTTCTACATGCCCTGGCTGGTGGATGTTCAAATTTTAGAGTTATATCAAATAAGTTGGTGATTTGAAGTGAAATTTACTGTTCTCTGATTCTCTGATTTTACATGCAAGAATGCTTTGTTTATTTACTCATTTCTGACTGACTGTATTGACAACATAGAGTTGTTTTTTTTTCACTACTGATGAAGTGCAAAACTAGGATACAGCAATGCTGTGCTGCTCTAGTTTGAACTTTCTACTGTGTGTTAAAATAACTACCTCTACACACACTGGAGGAGCATGGTGGAAGCTGTCCCACTGGGGTTTTGTCCCTGGCTGTGGTCTATGGGTTCAAAGCTTCTGGCATGGGGAGGAGAGCCCTTAAACAGCATATTAAGCAGGAGTTAATTATATGCCAACCTAAGTGACAAAGGAAAAGAAAAGCCTCTCTCTGAATGGCAGACAAGAAAAGAGAAGTCATTATGCTGCCCACTTCTTTGCATTTGAAAAACTCAGTTCTTATTTTGGCTTTTCCATTTGTAACTCCACAGTAAAGCACAAATCACGTTGTAAAGAGAAGACAACATGATCTGCGCTTTATTGCTGTCTAGAGTTTAAAATAGTTTACATAGAGTACAGTGAGAAAGAAGCTATGGTCACTGCGCAACAACTTCTGTAGTTTGGCGAGAGGCAGGAGACAAAACAGGGTTTCCAAAATTTTCTTTTAAAGAGAGGAATCATCAAAGACACGTGTGCTACAAAAATGTCATTGTGTCAAAAAGGAAGCAACTAAATCAAAAGAAGCAAATGCAACACTGACTTTTTCAATACTAGCATCTGTACTTCCTTGTCTTCCTTGTAAATAGTACAGATCTTTGTGATGGATGACTTCTTTAACTTTAACAAGGTGTACAACCCTGTAAAGAGTTAGAATGTTGATTTTCTACATTGTGAAAATGCACGTAACAAAAATCCAAATAACAAAATTTGTTTTATTCTCCAGTTTAAAATCAAAGATTTTCTCTGTTTGTGCAAAAATGTTATTTCTCTCAAATGTTGCTTTGAAATGTATTTAAATCTATGTTGCTGTAGATAATCATACCACCTAATGGGTCAGTGGTCCTGGAAACCACATCACAGACATGTCATGATTGAGTGTTTATTCAGTTGATAGGGAAACAGAGCTGATGGGCATTCCTGTATTTAACATTGTATCTACATTTGAAACATGTACGACATTGTGTTTTATAATAAAAATGCATATTTTATACGTCCTTTCTATTGTGATCATCCCAAAGCACTGCTGTGCAATTATGATGTTGTTCTTTGAGTGTCAGAGGCATTCCCTGTAGTGGGAACACAACCTTGTTTAGAAGTCATAACACCTTGTATTGTGTTGTGAGATAAAACTGCACATCTTAAAATGACTTTTTATTGCAACTATTCAAACTCACACCTGTGGAACAGTCATGTTGTTTTATCAACAGCTTAATATGTTGAACATATCAGGTGGATGGATTGTCTACATCAAGGGGAAATTATTTACCAAATTTGTGAACAAAATTTGAGGTAAATAAACCTTTGATGTGAACAAAGAAAATCTGACTTCTTTTACTTGAACTCCTTAAAAACAAACATAAAAAAACTACATTTATATTATATTAATTACAAGTGCATTTATTTTACCCTTAGTCAAACTGGTGACACTTTCTGCTCTCATTTGCTACCCATCCTGCGAACACCCCACTGAAGCCTGTGGTGAAGGTTCAGCCATTGTTTCAAATAATACATGTGGATACGACAGATTACAAAACAGCAGGGCGCCTCGAAGCAAATGAGTCAACGGAATCATCCATGCCAGTCTGCAGCTCTTGGCTACCGTGACTCTATGCTGTGCCATGCCACAACACTGCAATGCCAATACAATCTAGATTAGTGCACGCTGGGGCCTCTGGACCAAAATGACTTCACACTGTAAGAAGTTACAGCAACAATTCCATTTTGAAAATATCACTCTGAGAAGTTACTGTAACAAACCACTTTTAACTTACAACACACAAAGTGATGAAGATTAATTGGTAGTCTGTAGTAGTCTGTAGGATGTCTGAACACTCTAATATTTTAGTTGATCTGTATTTACTGTGGGTGTGATTGAATCCCTACAAAGTTTGAAAATTTGCCTTTACTCAGTTAAACCCATAAATTGTTGGAAAAAAAATTAATTTATTTTGTTCATGTGGCAAATTAGTTGAAGACACTTGTATCACATGTAATATTTACTGTTTTCATTATAATTGACAATTAATCTGCAAATGTAAAAAAGAAACGGAAATTTGCAGGAGCCACTGCGTCATCACTCAGTTTAAGTCTGTCATTATTTAGAATGATGGTGCTCATTTAAGTTTACAGTTAGTTAGTGGTTAATTAACTGCAGTGTTGCTTGTCGGTGTGGTAGAAAGACACGTCATCAGAGGGGTCACAAGGTGATATAAAGGGTGAGGCTTGTTTTATTGTGTCTTTTATTTAACACCAGCATGACATGATCACAAATAGACCTAACTTCATTTTTAGGAGCCACAACAAAGACGATCCTTTGGTATACAGTCCCATGACACCTGACCATGGATATGAAGTGATGGATTTGTTCTCCAAAATTTCCCACCTCTCTTTCATTTATGCTTTCTAAAGCAGAGATGTCACACTGATGTCTACAAGTAAAATTTGTGAAGTTTTCCTTTCTTACAGCATTCGGCCTGTGTTTCCATTGACCACACCAATCCGTCCAGGCACTGATGTCACCAGGAGTAAAGCCATTTTTAATGCTAATTCATTTACTTACTTTAGCAGTCTATCAGATCACCACAGCTCATAAAAAGCTGCCGTGACAGGAACATCTAAATCAAATTCATAACAAGGGAGTTTCCATCAGAACAAGACAAAAATAATTTAAGGTAAAAGTTCTGTTTTGTGATTTGGTTAGACCGCCCTCCACTTGTGACAAACCATCTCCCTCTTGCAGCATCCTTGCGTCCCAACAAACGCCGCGTTCCAAACTGTTCGACGAGATGTAAATTAGGATGTTAATTCCGTCTCGCTACATTTACACCACTAAGAAGTTGTACTAACAGCAGGTTAACAGGAACAGGTAGGCCCAAGCGCGTTCACACCCCCTGCTCCCCTCCCCGTAGTGTTTTATGGGGTGACTGTTATATACGTCGCACCTGCGCTCAAGTACCCTGGAGGGGACCCCGCCCTGCGCGCCATTCACCCCTGGATGGCTGCAGAGCTTGGGTCCTGCCCGGAGTTTCTTCCTCAATGAGGGAGTTTTTCGCCACCACCGTCGCTTATGCTTGCTCTGGAGGGCATTGTTGGCTTTCTATCTGTAAAGTGCTTTCAATTGTCTTCAGATGTGATTAAGCACTATATAAATTAAAGTTAATTGATCAATTCTTTTGTGGTTGAATGATACTGGATCACATTTATACCGAGTAAAATAACAACATAAAGATATAATTGACTGAAAAGAGTGTACAGCATCCAAACCATGATATGAAAGGTTCTTCATTTGAAAATGAATGAAATACAGTACTGTTGGTTGTCTGGGTTTGAGTTGAAGCTGTGCTGCCCTCTACTGGAATATAATAATCATCGCGTGAACGTGCTGAACAGAAACGATTTATCCATCGGGTGAAGTTGTGTAAATCTAGAATAGAACAAAAATAATTGAAAAATGGCAATGTATGTAAATGTGAGGTATGAGAGAAAACACACAAAGAAACCTATGTGACAATCATTCTGCATCCATCTCACTGATCATTTTTATTCATAAACTGGTAAAATATAGCACATTTGTATAAAAATGTAGAAAATTGTACACAAAATATAACACTTGGCTTTTGTCTATTATAGTTAATGCTACTATTATAGCTTTCTGTTGCTAAAAGTGATATTCTTTTGCCAGCAAAAAAGTCAGAATAAAGGATGACAGTTATAAAACACACGGAAACACACACACGCATATAGAAGGCATCGTCCATAAAGTTCATGAATATAAAAAGATAACTTTATACAAAACATCACATACATTGTAAAGAACAGTACTATCAGTCAATGTTCATGCCCTTATTGCTAGTGTTAGGGTTTTGTTAAAATAAACTATTTGTGCATTTTTTCTCAGTCATTTTAAGGTGTCTTTGGTAGGTTGTACACATGTTAACAAATGTAAAAATGATCATACCTGCTAATACTTAGTAAACATTGAAGTGATGCTGCCATTTAACTTTTAGAAGTTGCATAAAATGCTTTGACAATACTTAAATGTGGCCTCAATGGTTCTAATTTTGCTCACGTGTTCTTGAATGACAGTCAAAAAAACCCCCAAAATAATTCTTTTAGCATTTATCAAAATGAGGTTAATGACAAGAGTCTCAAAATACCTTAAGAGACCTTTCTACACAGTGCTGTATTCAGTGCAAAGCCACAGTGTGAAATTAGTTCTAGCCTGGGTTGCAGCCTCTGTATGATACAGCACATAGTACCTCAGTGTACAAGCAGCTATATGTGTTTTAATACAGTGGTAGCAAGTGATATATTTCTTGATCCCATCTCCTGAATAGTAATGCGATTTTTTTTAAAAAAACAGCTCCTCTGTGGGATTAGAGCAACATTGAACTATAAATGCACCTCAATTACTCAGATTTGACCTGTTAACCACAAAAAAAACCCAGCGGACGCTGGATTTTTTTAAGATAGCCATCACTTACAAGTTGTAGGTTGGTTTGATGTTGAGTGAACGTATTATATTAGAGTACATCAGACTTGACATTATATATAGGGATTGTACAGATTTTTTGGGGAATTTTACTTAATATTCCTCATATATGTACCTTAGAAAGAGCAAGGCCACTGACAAACAGCACACAGCTGCTGTAGGAGCCCTTATAGTAAACATGTGGAGTGCAAACTCTCTGGAAAGGCAACAATGACAAGCAGGTAATTTGAACACCAAATATTCAACAAGTCCTGAGTGTCTGTGTAGGCAATCTGTATGTCTCTGTGAGTGTATGGAAATAATGACATGACACTCTTTAAAGTGTGTTGTTCATAACAAGGAAGAAATCCTCAGCAATTCAGGTCTAACATTTAGTCGCTCAGAGAAATGATTTCTCTGTCACTAAAAGCACATCTTTAGCCTTAACTCACCTTCGAAACATCTTACAAACTCCTGTCTGAACATTGGCCTTCAGTATCCAAGCAGTCACAAGACCGGGAATAGGTCATCGACTGTCTCATTGTCATATACACAACATATATAAACGTATATAAAACTTATTTACATGCTTCCTTCTCTGCTCCGCTGTTGCCACAGCGTTATGTGACTGGAATGCCTGTTTGGAAAAAGTTCAGTGTCAGTTTCATATCAGGCATATTGCTCTGTGATTAGAGTGAAGCACAGAAGTACCAAGGCCAGGAAAGAACAATACAGCAAGGGATGTTGATCAGGCGCCTTTGGCTTTAAGGTTTTGGATGGGGGGTATAATTTTGCAGCTTGTGATGGGGTCACAACAGCTTTGAATCAACTTGAAACTGAAAGTCATTACAAGATCTTTAGAGCAATCCACCTTTACCCAGTTGAGGGTGGCTCAAGTAAAAAGACTGATGAAGATGCATAAAATAGGTCAGATACTGATTCGTTATAAGAAATAATTAATTCATATGTTCTTAAAAGAGCTATTCTGAAATGTACAATGGAAAATCACTGTAATTGGCTGGATGTAAGCATTTTTTAACTCCTGGTGGGCTAGGTCTGGGTAGTGGGAAGCATACATTTCTATTTAGGACCTCAGACCAAACAATGAACTTGATAGAATGGTTCAAGGCCTCTGCTTGGATGGTGGTCTTGGAAAAAAATTGACATGAAGTCTTTTTCTAAGACAGTGTGTTCAGGTATTTATTTTCCCCAGCCAGCGAGGTCAGCATAGACGTCATGTCACCCACAGCCATGTTAGACAGGCCAGAGCCTGCAGCAAGGATGACAGAGGTCTGGGGGGTAGTGAGGCGGGATGAGGCCTGGGAGGAAGACCCCGGTTGCACCTGAAGGGTGTTGTTGACTGGACTGAATGAGGAAGTCTCAGCATCGTCAATGATGGAGGTGAAGTCTATTCGAGCATTGTCCAGATCGAGATTCTCTAAGGCGTTGGAGATGGGGCCCGATTCAGGATAGGGGGAAGACTTTGTGCCACTTGTTGGGTCCAGGTTGGACTCCATACTGTGCTGTAGGTTGAGACAAGGTCCATTCTGGGGGTCAATGTGTTTCATATTCATGTTTACCTGACCTGAGTAGTACATAGTGTTGTTATTTAAAGGAGTGAACATTTCACTTTGCGGGTGCTGCGGATGCTGAACTGGAGGAAGTCGGATCCCTCGTCTTGGGCTGGAGTTGGAGTGGACGGGGCTGAGCTGGGACGGGCTGCCCAAGTAGACTCCACCTACCTGCGAAAGACTGTTTTGACGGCTGAGAGGCTTCCGTCCCTGAGGCGGCCTTGGGACCATCATCTCCTGGCCATAACACGAGCCTTGGAGACCAGTCACCTGCTGATCTTTAGGTGTCGAAGAGCCGAGCCCTCGGCCAGGAGTTGGAGGACTCATGACCAGGTTCTGGTTAGGATAGGATGGATAGGTCTGGCTGGGGAAAAGATTCTGATTTTGGTGCTGTGGACTGTGTTGCATCATAGCTGTCTGTGCACTCATATCCATGTTATCAGAGAGAGGAGGAGGTTTTATCCCACTCTGCTGCTGTTCTTGTTGCTGCTCCCACATAAGTGCTTGTTGGGACTGGACGTAGTTCCTCACCATCATCTCCTTCACCTGCATCATGGGGGTTTCTGACCTCTGCTCATCTGAAAGTGCAGCACCAGCACAGCCCAAACTCAAGCCCCCTCCATTAGGGAAAGAGCTCTGGTTCTGCCCTTGAAAGTCACAGCTGGGATTGTTTGAATTCCTCGTCATAACCTGGCCCGTCTGTTGGTAACCTCGAGTTTGCTGGAGAAGCATCCGCTGCTGTTGAAGCTTCGTGCTTTGACAAGCATCTCCACCTCCCATTCCAGGCTGGAACCGCTGCTCGGGCTTGATGATCAGTTTGTGTGTTCCGTCAGGACTGTTGAAGAGTCCAGTGTGATTGTTGAAGTGAGCCTGTGTTTGTTGAGGCTGCAGAGTAGGATCTGAATACGGCATTCCTCGTTGGTTCTGGACAGCATGACTGGAAGTTTGGATTTGGTTTTGGGAATCACTCCAAGGGCCTCCAGCATCCCCTCCCTGCCCTGGACTAGGGTAATGGGGGCCTGAAGGACTGAGCTGACAGTTGCTCAAACTGTACTCGGCCTGTTGGAGGAGTGTATTAGACATGCCCTCAGAGTGAACTGGCCTTACTTGGCTCATTGAATTTATTCCAGCCCTGGAAGTAACTTCCCCTCCCTGGTTCTGGTACTGGCCCTGCATGTAAGCCGGGTTGGGGCAGCTCAAGGAGTCGTGACTTGGAGACAGTTGGTTTGAAAGAGGACCGGCACCTCCTAGTCCTCCTCCTTGACGCTGTTGCTGATATCCCATGCCCCCAGGAGGCATCATCAAAGCACGATCCCTGGCATCAACAGGTGCGAGGTGTGTCTCCATACCCATAGCCTCCATCATTACATTCTCTGTAATGCTTGGTGGTCTAGGGGAGTACATGTGGCGGGCAAGGCTGGTGTCAGAGCCACGGTGTTGCAGCGCGTTCCTTCGGCTCATCAGGGCTACGTTGTTAAGGCTATTGAAGCGCTTTGGGAGAGCTTGATTGTCTGCTGCTGCGGATCGAACCGGGTCGCTGGCTCGCCTGATGCCGTTACCTGAAACCTGATGGGGGTAGATAACACCAGTGCCATACTCGGTATTGGCACTGTGTCTACGGGGACCCCCTTGTTGAAGAAAAGGAGGCAAAGGTTGGCCCTGATATTCACTCAGAACTCCTCCTCTTCTAGCTGGTGCACCTGTTTGCTCCATATTGGGTAAAGGCGTGGGTGGTGGTCCACCAGTAGCTGCAGCATATTTGGCCTTTAGGCTGTACTGCTGGGCAGGTGTTAAATTAGGAAGCCCTGGTAATCCTCCTCCTCCTCCTCCAGCGCATGGGGCTCCTCTGCGATTGGTTTCAGGAGAAATGGGGTCTGCCCCATTCTGCTCTGGGCCAATGAGGTGACACCCTCCCCCTGCTGCTCCTCCCATCTGTGAGACCTCGCTGGAACGCCGACTAGACAGGTAAGGGGACACCATGGAGGAGCGCCGGCTGACGGTATACGCAGAGCTTAAGCTGCTGGTGCCGCTTCCTCTCCTGTCGTTAGAAGAGCAGCCAATAGATGAACCACCACCTAACTCATGATTGGACAGCTCCATAACGCGCCTGTTTGAGATCAGTGATGAAGGCGCACACATTCCTATGCTCTCCCCTGGACCTAGAAATCAACATCCGAAAGAAGAAACAGCTTAGGAAAATTCAATTGTCATATTTGGTTACCTCATATAAGAAAATTACAGAGTTCATTAAGGAAAATATTTCCACATAGAACACACCAGAAAGTGCAGGTAGTTTGCTAGAGGTGCAGCGGGAGGGAGTGGTTGGCTTGCGGATTTGCTTCAGCTTATCAATCTTCAGGTTCTCCAGCCTCTTCAAAGCCTGTGCTGACATTCCCATTTGTCCTCCAACAGTTCCTGGCTCTCTTCCACCCCCACCAGCAATGCCATCCTCCAGCGCCGTGAGGTCCTCCAAGCTGCCTGCTGCATTCAGGTTCATCTCCACCCCACTGTCATTGTTGTTGGCGCTCCCCAGAGGCGAACGTTCACTACTGCAGGATGATTGACCACCAGGACTTGGCTGGGATTTCTGAGAGATTTAATGTTCATTATTTATACCACTGAAAATGCATTTTAAATAGAACCAAATGTTCTGCTCATGCGATTCAAAATTAATGTCTTATATTAACTGTACGGTGTTTTTAACATCGGTGCTTTGTAAATTTAGCAACTCGTTACCCACCAGAGCAGTCTCAGGAGCCAGCAGTTTGCAATCTTCCCTGCGTGTCTCCTCCTTCTCCAACAAGACTTCAGAGCTCTGGCCTCCGGGGGTCATCACTGAAGCCGGGGGGCGAGGTCCTGTGTCCCCGCGATGCTTTTTGGTGATATGGGCTTCGGGACCATGTACTGTCTTTACATGTTTACGTAGAGAGCTTGGATCTGTGTACCGTTTAGTGCATCCAGGGATCTTACATACATAGGGTTTCTGTAGAAGAAAACATTTATTTGAGTTTGCAGTTTCGCATTCCAAATGGACTTTAGAACAGTTAGAATTGTTATCATTTTTTATGCTGCTATCTTGACTTCATAAGCTGCTCATTTCTTAATCATGAAATACCAATTGAAGATAGATTATTTTTGTTTATCTTCAGAAAGCAAAAGAACATGTTCTTAACATGATAAGTAAATTTGTCATACAAAGTGTGAATTTAACTGACATACTCATACTCTCTCTTGTGAACATACAAAACTGTACTTTGATGCAGACTTACTAATACTAAAGGAGTGTCTCTTATGTAGGAGTTTACATCATTATCAGTGCACAACTAACTAATAATGTCAGTACATTTGCCTTGACTTGCATCTGGCAATACAGACATTCAAAATATTTGGAGGTATAAATCTCAACTCGTCAATCTCTTACTCTCTAACTGAATAAAATTTATAGGAAACATTATCAGAAAAAACGCAACTTAAATTTTAATTGTGTGGTGTGACATACTTCATTGGAGTGAGTTCGGTTCTGGTGCTTTGCCCGGTCTGAAGCGTTGGAGAAGGCCTTGTTGCATCCTTCATGTTCACACACATAAGGTTTCTCTCCCGTGTGAGACCGTAGGTGAGTCTTCAGGTTCTCCAGACGAGAGTAGGCCTTATTACAGCCTTCAAACTGAATCACAGACGTAAAGCTTTTAAGTTTGGCATTAAATACTCAAATTTCATTAATTTTCACACGTGTAAAGAGATTTCATAGAAACAGCTCAACACAGACAAGATTTGAGACACACTCACAGTGCACTTGTGTGGCTTCTCTCCTGTATGTCGGCGCATATGAACCACCAGCATGTACTGGGCTTTGAAAGGCCTCTGCTCTCGAGAACACTCCACCCAGTGACACACAAACTCCTTCTTTTCTCCATGGATGTGCTCATTGTTGATGTGCTGTTTGGTAACAGAAAAGCATTTAATCAACTCTAACATACTTATGATGAATGTTCTAGTTTTCTTGTTTCCTGGTCTCTTCATGGGTTAAAGTGGACTGGGAGGGTAAGGAACGGCAGTGTGGGCATTAATACTTAATTAAATTTGAATTGTGTGGTTGTTTTACAGTCAATAATGTCAAACCAGTTGTAGCAGGAGACACCTACAAAGACAGAAGATGATTCTTGTGTAATGTCTGTTTTAGGACAGTTTCGTGTGATGTCACATAAACATACTTAGTTAAAATCTTGCCATTGTTTTTTCTCAAATGGATTTGTAATAATTAATTTGGTCTAGCTACTTTTGGGGTTTAAGTTTTGGGGAAAATAATAAGTACTCATAAATAAATGGTAATGCGTTCAATTTCCTATCTCCTCTGGACCTGTGTTGGTCTTGCCAGCTCCTCCGCCTACCAGCTCCCACTTTAAACCCTCAGACTCTCCATTGATATTTATTGGTTAATATATCTGTTACATGAACTAGTTGGTCTTGTGTGTCAAATTCTTTGTTGCAGCTTTCCCAGTGACAGTTGGTTTCATAGATGGCCTCTTGCTCAGGCTTCCCATCCTCCTTATCCAGGTCATCTCTGCCATCCAGTAGACCCAAGAGAGGGTCCTAATAAAACACATGGGCATGGACCAAATGTCATTTATTACGATTAGAAAATGGTACACAACATGTTTGAAATTATTCTCCAGGCATTAAGATACATGTTTTATACAACATATTAGATATCAGTTATTGTCCTGTGATATGATGGTTGTTCTTTGGCCAGTGTAGCTACAGAAAAATGAAAATGTTTTCAGTGCTTCATGTGGTTGATGGTGAACTACACCTGTAGCCCATATTAAACTGATTAACCAAATGTCTTTGAAGTCTTCTCACATAACATATTTTTATTGCATGTCAGCAAGAAAATACAAACATTTCTTTAAGTGAAGACAAATTAGTAGAATAAGAGTATACCTGAGTGCCAGTGGAAGAGGGACTGGCCACATCTCCCTCTGATCGTTCCTCGAGGCTCTTTGCATTCATGCCATCCATCACACTTCCCAGGCCTGGCTCTGTCTTCAGCTACGAATCAAAAAGGAACAAAATCAACTTTCATATCATAATCCCAGACATTAATACTCCTGATTGTGTGAGATCAGAGAATCCTTATTCCACCCCCATCCACTCCTTCCACTCAGGGCGTCAGAGGCAGAGGGTGTGTTATTGCTGAGTTGCTCTGTCTACCTGGTGAAGTGATTGAGACAGTCGCCTTACATGCCCATGTTTGGGTGGAGCGTGGAGACGAGGATTGTGGGGAGGCAAGCGAGAAGCTTGGCAGGGACCAGGTGTGTGTCCACCCAGGGGTGTCCCCCCGCCTCCCCCATACATGGAACCATGTTGCCTGGACTGGCAATTGATGTTGCTGGAATAGCCAAGGGACGGACTGGGTAGTAACAGAAAAAAAATTATTGAATCAACTTAAGCTTAATAAAAGCTGATGTGAGCTGATCAAATCAATCAATACAAGTATAATCAGTGGCAGTGATATTAATGATAATAAGTGGCAATAATTACTGGTATTAAATACATGAACATACATTTTTATAGCTCTTGTTAGCTCACACCATGAATAATTATTAATGAATCAACAGCCAATATTACATATTGGCTGTTAAATATGAAGGGGGGCAGTGGCTCAGCTGTAGAGCGGGTCATCTAATGCTTCAAGATCGGTGGTTCGATTCCCATTCCCGCCCCCCCCCCCAAAAAAAATACCCGGAGTGTGAGCTGACAGTGGGAGGTGTCAGCTCACCACTGCCGAGGCACCCTTGAGCAAGGTGCCGTCCCCCTTACAAGCTGCTCATTCGGGGCGCACCAAAGAAGGAGCTGCCGGTCATTCTGCCGCCCATGCCTGCAGGCCCCCTGTGTGTGTGTGGTTGTTTCAGGGGCTTGTACACACATATATGCATGTCTCAATATACTAACAAAATAACACCATGAGTGAAAAAACAATAATTTCCAACGGGATCAATAAAGTGCATTTCTTTCTTTTTTTCTTCTGAAGGTCATAATAGGTTAAATGAGGAACTTAATACCTCACCACACAACACACTATATTGTACACAGTTTAAAAAACCAAAACTGGACATCAGATTGAAATCAGACATGCAGTAATGCTAACTTTTACATAACATAGACATGACAAACGGCTGACCTCATGGCGCTGACAGAGAGATGGCCATAAGAGCTCGCTCCATTTGGATTGCAGCGAGAGTTAACAAAGGCCACCAGGGAGTTTGGTGACGTCCTGATTACTGTCTGGAGGTCCACACTGGCATCAGACAGAGGGGAGATGGACAAAGCTCTCTTTTTACTCAGCTTCAGCATGGAGCGAGGTGTGGAGAACCTGGAGCCTAAAGGGAAACAGAGGATGAACGCCTTAGTTTTGACTATACCATATTAGTCAAAGACTGGTTTAGGTATAGAAATAGTGGACCATTCAATACCATTCAAATAAAAGATAACTAATCTGGAGCGACACAGGAGTAACATAGGGATGATTTAAATTTACATCAAATCCCTGGTGTTACCTCCTCACGTTGAAGAGGTTCAATTTCAATTTCTCACAGGTATAAACTCACAGTAAACTGTTAACTCACCATCTCCTGAGCCAATCTGATCAGAACCAGGTTGAATATGGCAGAAGTTGTGATGAGAGGATATCATGTTGTTCTGGTTACAGTAAGGGGCGCTGCTTCCACCTGTCAAACAGTCATGACAGAAACACTGAAAACAAAAACACTGCAAAGATGGTTTGAGCTTTAGTGAGGCAGACGACTTTCTCGGGTCCTGCAACTTAAAATGTGGCCTGTGTGAACACATGAAAAAATATTTCATCATCTCACTATCCTGGTGTGTTTTATGATCTTAACTCTGGGGTCAAACGAGACAACATAAGAACAACTGTTAAAAGTAGGTGAATATAATATATTCTATTTTTGACAGCTTTGAAAATACACACTTTAAAGTTCACTCGCATTCTGGTTTGGCTCCAAACTTCTTCTCATAGTAATGTGCTCAATGACAGTAAATGTGAATTTGAATATAAAGTGGAATTTGTAGTATAGTATTTTAAATTTTGGAAACAACATCAATGGCCAAAGATGATTTGTAAAAGACCAGACACATGGTATTACTCATTATATGCAGTACATTAATTGTGTAAAAGTCACATTGTCACCTACTTGCAGCTCTTCAGTATTTGCATTTTTTTGACAGGTTTAGGTGAAATGATTACTGCTCTCTGCTTTTAACTCTCTCTCTGTCATTCAAATAAGACTTATTCCAAGTCCATGGAAGCTGTGTGATTGAGGAGGGGTAAAGGATCGACTGTCTCACCCTCTGGGGGCAGCATGCTCCTGTGGCCCATTATGCTGTGAGGTGGGGGAGCTTGGGGGGGCCTCATATATTGATCCATGCAGTTGCCGATCCCTTGTCCTGGTCCTGAGCCATGAGGCATACTGGGAGTCATGGGGTTGTACATAGCTCGGCAGTCCTGGGGAGGGCTGTTAAGGAGTGGGGCGCGAAGAGACGACACATCACTGTAGGACGACTGGTCTGATGGGACAAGGCTGCAAATGTTTAAAAAAAACTACAGTTATTACTTATCAGAAATATTTTGATGTCAAAAATATATAACAGCTATTTTTATTAAAAACAATTGCAGACCACTTCAATTTTTTAAAATGTTTCACTGCTTCTTTTGGTACGACAAAAAAAAAGTATTTCAGGTCATCAGTGACCACTGAGCAATGCTCTCCTGGTTTCAATGGATTCCTGGACATGTCCTTCTGCAAAACCTCTAACATGTGCTGTCCCTCTGATGTACTCATTTATGATCCTATCCTTCCTGGTCACTCCCAAAGAGAACCTCAGCATCTTCATATCAGCTACTTCCAGCTCTGTCTCCTGCCTTCTCGTCAGTGATACTGTCTCTAGACCAAACAACATCGCTGGTCTCAACACAGTTTTGTACACCTTTCCTTTCATTTTAGCTGAAACTCTTCTATCACACATCACACCTGACACTTTCCTCCACCTGTTCCATCCTGCCTGTACACGCTTCTTCACTTCTTTTCCACACTCTCCATTGCTCTGGACTGTTGACCCTAAGTACTTGAAATCCTCCACCTTCTTGATCTCTTCTCCCTGTAACCTCACTCTTCCACTTGGGTCCCTCTCATTCACACACGTACTCTGTCTTACTGCGGCTAACCTTCACTCCTCTCCTTTCTAGGACAAACCTCCATCTCTCTAGCTTCTCCTCCACTTCCATTCTGCTTAAATGGTGATTTACATAAATATTCAGATTTCATAAATGTTTTTTTCAATTGTTTTGAGCTATATGTCCAAATTATAAAAATAAAAATTCAACATTTTTGTTTGCACATAATGAGACTAAAATATACAAAGTTTTCAATTCCTGAAAGAACAAATAAAAAAATATTTATCTCTTCCATGATAATTAAAACTTTTAAAATACACTTGTATTTAAGGTCCTAAAATGACCCAAGAAATACATAACAAAAACTGAATATAATCGATTAAAAAATAAATGCTGCCTTCAAATGGAAAGAAAAAAATGTAAATTGTGTCTACATAAACTCATACATGACTTTAAGGTAACATAATTCTATTGGCCTAGAGAGTTCAGTTTCTCATCTCTTGCGCTGTTTAACTGTCACCACTAGGTGTCTTGGTCCACACTTATGTACTGGACTTTCAACATTTCATTAAAATTTTCCAGTTCTCTCATGAATGTCAATGTTTTCTCGGACCTTTCTCCAGGCTCGCTGGTTTGAAATCTGTCTCTCCTGTCCGTTACGTTTTTGTCTCTCTCTTTCTCGCTCCTCTAAAGGGGCAGACTTCACTACCCACCTTCTCCTAAATCAGCCTTTCAGTTCTTTAATTCTTTCACCACAACGTGTATTGCACACAGGAGCTTAATCTGTCCTCTCTAATCCAATGGGCTGGTTCCCCTGAATCTACCTCCCTCGCATTCTCACTCCTTTCTCCCTTTTCCCTCCTCCCATTCATCCTCTCTGTTGTACTCCTCTTTTTCTCTCTCTCTCTAAATCCCCTCTGTCTTTTCTGTCACTTTCTATCTCCTCTTCCTTTCTCCCTCCTCCTCCTCCCTCTGCTTCTGTCTTTCGCTGTGCTGCCCAGCCACCTTTCTCTCCATCTCTCTCTTTCTCCCTCACTCTGGGTAACCTGAGTGGAGCGCGAGGCAGTCATGCAGAGCGCAGCGGGGCCTGGTCAGCCTGTAATTAGCAGCTGTCAGAGAGGCTGAGTCCACCCGCAACCTGGGTGGCATGAAGAAGGGAGGGAGGAAGGCAGGAGTGAGGGGGTGGAGTGATGGCCTCAGCTAGTACTGCATCCATAACAATTGCAGTGAGAACTGGGTTTTTGAACCCTAAGAAAATCTGTGGGATTAATATTGGAACAGTTTTAGAGCCTCTCATATGAATATCATCCCTTTTTTTCTTGATTGGTGTCGCAGTTTCTGAGCGTTTACCATGAAGTGACCTGTTGCCACAATGAATGAGGTGAAAGGAGAAACTGAGGTTGCAAAGCATAAAAATTAGAAAGAGCTAGCACCACATGTTTAAAGAAATTATTTAACACTTTGAGGAAAATTCATGTCCATCTTCTTTCAGAGGGTAAAATGAGAAGACTTATATCAGTAAGGCTGTGAGCAAGGGAAACCAGCTTCCTGGCTCTGATTTGAGTTACAAATACATACACCAAATCCTTGAAATGTGTTGACATATCTTGTAATCTTAGTTTAGTACCCAGTCAACTACTGGGAACAACCTTAAGGTAGACAATGGTAAGATGGATGAAGTGTTGTTTCTTGTGTGAATACAACAAATTATTTTCGTAGTTTTTATTTGCTTTCCTATTTTTTTCCTCATTATTATTAGTAGTCACAAAATTAAGTTTCTGTGTCAGTAATATTTCCATTTATTGTGTTAATGTAAAAGAGGAATGTTGGTCATTTCACCTATTTATTTTTTTATTTTATTATTTATTATGTAGCTGAAACAATGAAAAAAAATTGTTCATATATTGGCTAAACAAGCTTGTTGCCTTTTTGCTTAGAGATACTGGTAGGAATATTTCTTGAGCTTGTTCAGGGGCCAGGCGTCTCTTCTTTCTTTATTTAAAATGTGGCCTCAGTCTAGTTCTACGTTTAATGTGCAGACTAGAGTGGCATCATCTTCTCATCTTGTTTGTGGGAGAAAAAAAAAAAGGAAAGCATATTTTCCATCACATCAAACAATTCCTTCTTCCTTGTCTGGAGTAAAGCAGCTGTAGAACCATTATGCTGAAAATACATTAAAATGCACCAACAGCATGACGGGTGAGAAGGTGGCCCATGTTAGCGTCTGTCTTACCCTCTAGAGGGGTGGCTGGGTGAGGTCTCATAATGATACAGCCCCTGATGTGGCTGCATGTCCACTGGCATTGGAGCTCCGAGACCCACTGGTCCCCTTACACCCTGGATGTGACACACAAGGACGGGGACACGATTAGAGTGAGGAATGGAAAATCAAACAAACCCTACCATCCCAAACTAAACTGCATCAGAAAGAAAATGTAAATACACAAAAACAACTGTGGTTGGGAAAAAAAGAATACGTTGGGTGGTAATAACAGAGCAAACCAAACTGTTTAAGGTAAAATAAGCGCTCCAAGTTTGAGTCATACTTCATTTAAACAGAGGTGGTAGAATGTACTGTACACACTTTATAGTAAAAGGAGAAGTAAGAACAGAAACAAAAAAAGAAATAAAACGAAACATATATACGTCCTTTACTTTAACTTTTACTCAATCTGAGTGAAAAAAAGTAAAAAAAAAGAGTTGAAGTCAAGAAGAAGATACGTTAAGATAATGTGTAATTCATGATAAAAGACGGATATCAGGAATTGAAAACGTGTTTCACAACTACAGTCATGTATGAATAAACAGTCTCATATCATGGACATGAATGATTTAAAGATGAAACCACTCTAACTCTAGTTAGAGTGCTTTGAGAGTCTGAAAAATGCAGGAAGAGACAAAAAACTAAACAGCTGTTAATCTGGGGCAAACTGTAGCTGCCTTCCTGCTGACACATATTCAAATTAGTACAAGCATCTATTTATTTAAATGAGCATGGTATCCATCAGTACTGCTCACATACCCATGATTCTATTGACTTGTATCGGAGTAAAAGTAATTTGAGACTTGAGAAGCAGGTCATGTGATGCTGATTTTCCCTCCTACAGATTAGGCAAAACCCTCTGACAAAAACGTGGGCTTGGCTGTAATCTCCCTTCTCTAAACAGAGTTGTGCATCTCAAACACCGCTGACAGACGCCAAAAACCTGCTGCACCTTTCCAGAATGGAAAGTAGAAGTCAACATGGAAAAGGTGTATAAAAGAGAAAAGTATGAGTTTTGCCTGAAAGCGCTCCAGAAGTTAAGGGATATTAGCAGTACAAACACACAGAGAAAAAGAAAGAACAAGGCCGCCGTTTGTATGAAACTCAGACTGAAATTAAGAAAGCATCTTTCAGCAAGTGCGCATGTGTTTGGTAATTCTAGTTGAGAGATCCTGGGAACAAGCACCTGCTCATTACATCCAACCACATCAGTGCAGGTACTAATAGTCGAGAGTGTGGGCTTGTACATGGTTATGAATGTAATTGGAACCAAAAAAATTTGTCTTCACAATGATGTCATACCAACAACAAATGGTGAAATCTCAAATGTGTTCAAACTAGCCTGGATCATTTGTCACATCGTACTTTGTGTTGACACATATTTTCGACACTTTAATCCTACAGATGGTTGCCTTAATGTGCTTGTATTTACGGATTTCTTCACTTTGGAATGCACTTTGAAGCAAAGTTTTAAAAACGAATGCAAAAATGTATTTGACGATGAGACGAGTTCAGAAATCTGATGCTATTCCATCATAACTTCTAATCCTTGCTAAGCATGTGGATTAAAATAACACATTCTTACTGTCTGTGTATTCAAACCAAAAGTTTGTGGAATACTGCAGATGGAAGCAATGTGGTGTCAATGTAACTGGCTGCTCGGCCTGTTATGCAGTAGCATAAGTGTTAAAAGGGCAGCAGGGACCTATTTCAGCCCACAAGCCATCAGGGGATTTGAAACGCAAAGTTAGCAAGTGACTAAATGATGTGGGGGGTCCAGGGCTAATTGCATGTACTCAGTGTTGCCGTTGGATGTGTGTATGATAATTACCCGGACGCGCTAAATAGAGATCTCGTCGAGCACCTCAGCTGCCCAGGACTAATAAATACTGAGAAGGGGGTCGCCAGACAGCCTGACACACATACACACACTGACACACCTGTCAATCTCGGAGGGGAGTGTAGCATAATAATCCAGAAGCCACCATGTCCACTGAGAGAGTGTGTGTGTGTATGTGTGTGTGTGTGTGTGTGTGTGTGTGTGTGTGTGTGTGTGAAAGAATGAGTGAAGCTTTATATACTGAAGCTGTTTGTCGTGTTTTTAGTCCAGTGGCAGGTGTGTGTGAACTTTTGGAGGCAAGTGTATCCGCCGTATCGTGTCTATACTGTGTGTGTGAATGAGTGAAATGAGATAAATGGCTGTGCATCTCAGAGAGTGAATAATGACACCACCTGCACATATGCATGCTGGAATTTTTTGAAATATTATGGTTAGGGTTAGTCTCTAACCCTAACCCTAGTTTGTCTCTCGGGAGCAAGGCAGCAAGGGAGTGTGTGAATATGATGTGTTATATAACTCTGCATGGCACACTGCTCACACTCGTGTCCAGTGAATTGCTGTACAGTGAGCAACTTAGCAACTCCAGAAATTTGTACAGCATATGCATTGTGAAGAAATTTTATGATATTACATTTTATCACATCAATAAAAGGAAATGTTTCTACTGAAAATTGTGCCAAGTTGATTATTGGTTTAACTGAGTATGTTTGCAAAACATCCAAAAACACTCATATTTTTATTACACTATCATCTCACAGAAACTTGTTTTTGTCATCAGGGTTAATTACAGCATTTAGCTAAGAATGGTGAATGTTAACGATTTTAGTCGAACATTTAAGGAGTTAATTGTAATGTGAAGCATGAGGCTTCAATCGCTTAACTAAATCCAAACCACAATCTCTCTCTAAACTTAATCAACATGCTTTTGTCAACTCTAAAAATGAATCCATTCTGCGGTTCAGAATTCCTCGGTTTTGTATGCTCACAGTAAAATACAACATCCTCTCTACTACGGTGGTGCCGTACAAAATTAAAGGAAATTCCTTTCTTGGAAAAAAAATGGCATTGCAAGTGATCCCTATACATTACTTTAACGTACAAAAGGTACTTAGCTAAAAACAGAATATTAGGCTGTTATTTATACATTTTATTTGTCATACCACTCTCTCATTCACACGTCTTAACTTCCTGCGGTCATGTCCACAGCTGTCAGCTGAATTATCAGCTGTTCTCATTGCATCTATCCAGTTCCAACGGATGACTCTCCTCTTGATGCCGTTGTTTTAAATATGATATTTTCTGTAACTTCAGTTGATATTTGCTTTTTTAATGCACACCCTCCAACTGCCAATCAGCGTCAGCAGAGTCACTACCAAGTTCTGGACTCTGGTGACTTTGCTGCTGCTCACCGTATGATCTTCTGTCACAATCCAGAAGAGATTTAGTGCAAAAAAAGAATCTGACATTTTAATCATCTGATGCGACTAACAGTTATCAATACAGAGGTACCTCTGCTTACAAATGTCTCTACTTACGAAATGCCTCAACAGGAAAATATTGCCTCTAGTTATGAAAGAAATTTCAAGTTACGAAAGGTAAAAATACAGTATGGGCTGCTACTCGCAGCTCCCAAAGGTTCTTGAACTCAACATTCTTATAGCTGCTCTGCCACTGGCTATTACCCAGCATCCAGACATCCCATTGGCTAAGAGGAGGTCCCTCTTAGCCAATGGGATGGCTAATGAGGAGGTCATTGGCTAATGACCTCCTCATTAGTCAATGAGGAGGTCCCTCATTGGCTAGGACACTGTATAGGTCCTCGTCATTCGGCCCTTGACCCATGACGTGTTCTGATAGTTTTACGTATATTAACTTTTTGAGTATTCGCTATGGACCCTAAGAAAGTGATGGAGAAAAGAGGAAAAGAAAAGACGAAGAAAAGAGTTTTTTTGTCCATTCAAACAAAGTAAGAGATAATAGAAAAGCATGAAAAAGGAATGTGTTTGGTTTATCTCGCCAAAGAATATGGCCGTAATGCATCCACAATCGCCACGTTTTTAAAACAAAAGGAAGCTTAAGGAGTTTAAGGCATTGCGTGGGTGGTTGGAGAAGTTCAAAAGGAGGACCGGAATTCACTCTGTTGTTTGGCATGGTGAGGCAACTAACGCATGAACCAAAGGGCAAAAAACAATGAGGACAGCAGTTAAAAGGTAAATGACCATCATTTTTATTCTTTACTCTATTCTTTGTTTTTTACGTTATGCACAACTCTCATTTATTGTGTAATAATCTAATTGTAACATATATTTGTTACATGTTTTGATGCATTTTTATGCTTTATAAAACATTTATGTCTGAATTTTGGGGGGCTTGAAACGGATTAGGGCATTTGCATGGAAAACGCGTCTGTACTTACGAAATTTTCTACTTACAAAATTTCTTCCAGAACCAATTAATTTTGTAAGTAGAGGTACCACTGTACTTGTCTTAAATAAATTGAAGACAAATTAAAGAAAAAAAAAAGTAGGATATATTAAAAGTAGGACTATCAAGCAAGAAACTAATCTCAAATATGATTAATAAATATGTAATAATGATGTACAGTAATCCCTCGCTTATTCGCATTTCAAGAGGCACAGTTTCACTACAGCTTCCGTGTCTGTGCTGCGTTTCAATTCACGGTTCCTCCTTCTTTAATACAAAAGTGCTTTAAACAGTCTATAAGATAAGATACTTTTTTTATCCCAAACTGGAAAATTTAAAATAGTGTAAGAAAAGGTAATACAAATATAAGGTGGTTTAATACCAGTGTGGGGAGGCTTTATAAATGTTTAAATTACCGTAAATAATAAAATAGTTTGTTGCTATATCACAGAATTTTTTTTGTTGCGGGTGGTCCTGGAATGCATTAACTACGGGTAACGAGGGATCACTGTACTTAGGTACAAACCTACTACTTTCCTGGCCATGTAGGTGAGGATTAATTTTTGTAGTTTGTTTTGTACAGCTGGATGGATCTACGTATGTGCTGGCACAGATGTCTTGTGGAATTGTGTAATTTAGGTCAGTATTTTGTTACAGATTTTCATGGAGCTTGCTTCATTGGATAATCTTGTAGTGGTGGGCTTTAGAGAAATTGGGAAGAACTGAATTAAAGGGGTCCTATTATGAAAATCACATTTTTCAGGTCTCTTTTTCAGGTACATATACATAGTGGTCCTCGCTAACCCGACCAACTCCTAGAATCTGTTAAACAAACGCTTCCTGCATCAATAAATATTGATTCAGGAACCGAACTTTTTTCCAGAGAGACAAAGTTTTAGCGGACACGACTGCGGACCACGAACATAAATCCACATTCTGGCTTACCCTCTCAGTCACAAAACCAACATAGCTAACCATTAATAAATAAAGCCCTGACAGATATTTTCACACTCACACACACACTCACGAGACCGACAACGACAGTGTGCAAAAGCCACAACTAAATGACAGAGGAGACTTAATCGTGATCCTCTTATACAAGTTGTCCAGAGGTAATTTAATGCAGTCTTATTCAAAGCACTTCTGTAATTATAGTCTCAGTCTTATATACAAGCAGGTGCTAATCTGATGAACTATTTACACAATGTTTTTAGCATTACTGTAATCCTGTCATTTTCACTCAGGGTCACAAAGACAGCTGTCAGTTCGGCTCACTACAGTAGGACAGAGTTACCATATCATAAGTGAAGAGACCTTTACATAACTTAGCCTGTCCAAGGTAACCACAGTTGCATTAGCTTAGGATTGCCACTATTACAGGCAACTGGTCTTACCCGACAACAACACCTTTTATAGTCTGTTCCAGGTGGAACTGTTTTTCCAGAATAAATGCTGCAACAGCATGAAGGGTGACTTTGTTGTTGTACAATGATGTATTTTTATTTAAGGTGATGGTGATTCAGCACTATCAGCTTCATGATCTCGTCATATGCAGCAGCCTTGTCCCAGTGCTTTGACAGTACTTGGTGTTTCCCGTAGCCCTTTTGACGCACATACGTCCCACAGAGTCTCAGGTGGTAGTTGGTATTTAAGTACTGTATGTACAAAGAGAAGCATTGTTTAGTCAAGCAAGATTTGGCCATTTGTGACATTCCTACAAAGCATCTCAGGGAGTCTCTCTCTCAGGGGGGACAGACATTTCCACAGGTCAGTGCTCGTGTCAGAAATAAGGCCCAATCGGGTCCCGTTCCACTCTGCTCTCCTCTTCTTGGGTGTAACACTAAACTGGGGCTCACACATGTTCCCCTCTGCTCCCTCCCCAGGGTAAGAAGCAGCATTTAATGACAACCCCTCTCCTCTTCCTTCACTTTTGCTCTCCAATCGGAGAATGAGAATCCATGTTTGTACATTTGCCTGATGATCTATATCTCTTTCTGCCCCACCCTCTCCCTCATTGCTTACTTTCCTCTACTTATTCTGCATTTTTCCACTCCTCTGTATCTCCCTGTCTCACTTCTCTCCCTGGTTGTTCCCTCATTCCTCCTCTCTCCCCAGCTCATTCCTGCTCTTGCAGCCACTCCCTCACCCTTCCCCCCCTCCCCAGCTGCAGTCGAGGTGGGTGTTCTGTGGCTGTTATGACTTGAGAGACGATAATGGCAGCTATAATGTGGCCAGACGTTCCTGATGTGGCTGGGCTTGTGGGGGATTCTGTTGTGTTAGGGCTGGAGACAGAGCGAGGGAAGGAGGGGAAACCGAAGGAGGGACCCGGGTCCTCGGCCAACCACAGTCCAGATTCAGCCTCATTTTGCTTTTTGTTTTTTCCCCCTCTTTCTTTCCCTCCTCTCCTACACTTTTTTCTAGCTTTATTGTTTTCCTTTGGTGGTAAAATTTTGTTTTTCAGTCCTGCCTTTGTTTTTGTAACCTTCCACCCAAAGGAGACTCTCCACCTTCCTTGTGTTTTTTACCCCATTTTACCCAGAGTCTGTGAATTCCTCACAGCTGTTGTAATGTGGGGGCCAATGGTGTGACCACCGAAAGGCCACGGGGCTGGAGACATCACCGTACTGTACAATAAGCTCTACTAACTGACCCGCTGCAGGCCAGATTAATGTCATGTTTGCATTTACAGCTCCTTTGAGTTTTAATTAAATGTACTTGACTCGTCTAAACCCAAATGTGATGTTTTCAAAGGTCACTAAATGAAATATTAAGAATAAAACATTAACGGTCATAGTTAGTCAACAACCACTATTTAGTAAGAACTGTTATGGTTTTGGTGATTTAACATGAGCATTTTATATCTACAAAGAGAGTTTGTCCATCAGGAAGTCAACCATGTTGGACCACCATGTGAAAACAGAAGGTCAGATACCAGCAACAGAAACGGCCTCTGAACACCTATATGTTTTTTTGTGGCCACTACAGAGGAAATATGTTTGTTGGTATTGATCTGCAACCAACTGATGGCAGTAAATCTCACAAACTGACCTTTTAAAGTCAGACACTGACTGTCTAACTGCATCTTAAACACAAGGGAAGAAGATGGAAACAACTTCAAACCAAAGGAAAAGTCCAAACTAATTCTGTCTGTAATCAAACCAGAAACATGTGTGTCTACTGTCAGCATTTAATTAACGAGCGATGCAACATTTTGTGTCACGAGCCTATGTGAAGAGCGCCCACAAAATATTTTATTTGCAACACATATTAGCTTTTCTTTTTTTGCACATTTCAAAAGTTTGAAATGTTTGATTTTAACTAAACAAACAGAAGTATGTCTTGTACTTAAAGTCAATTTGGCTGTGATTGCCTGTCTAAATACAAACAATACAGAATAGTGAACTGGTTATTCTCAATTTTCCATGTGAAATGTATAAAAATCAGTGTGACTGTTTATTTCCTTGCATTGACCCTGTGATGAGCTGCCAACCTGTCCAGAATGTACCCAAAAGTCACCCCATGTCAGATGGGATAGGCTAAAGCCCCCCATAACTCTGCATGGAATTAAAAATGAAAAATTTGAATGAGTAAATGCTAAAGTCAGTGAAAAGCCACAACAAAATTTCTTATAATTTCTGGGCCTAAACTGAGTGACTGCTGTGGATGCATATTTCTCATGTGAAAGTAAATTCTCCTGATGACCTCTGGTACAAAAAAAGAAAGACTAAAACAAGCCCTTTGACAGCTTTGTTGAAAAAGAAGAATCACTGAAGCCCAACACTAATGTTTACTAGACAAGCACTATGGTTTCAACCCCTCTGTTTCACACCTCACACATCCCCATACTGTAAACTGTTGGCTGAGGACGCAGCAGCGCTGATGTCTCATTGCAGGGGTTCTCACCTTGTCAAAATGACAGGATGAAACGTTGATCCCTTGTTGCTACACAGCCGGAGTGACTGATGACAGACATTAGGGCACAGGAGAGCTGACTACACACAGCAGAAGGAGTAGCTGGATATACAAAGAATAGAGCAAAACAAGCAGGAAAACAGATGATGAGCTGCTGGTCAACTTTTTTAAGAGCAGGCAGGCTGGAATCCAAAGAAGAATATAGGATATAGACATGCTGCACAGCCATGAATGACAATTAAACACTGAAAAAAAACTATTTCTGACAAAAAGTACCTTGAATTTCTCCAACTGCCTCGTAGATACATGTAAACAACACACCGTCTGTGCTCCACAGTCACGATTGCTGTTTTGGCACTTTTTTCACAGTCACAGTTGATAGGGTTTGTCTGAAGATTAAGGTTGGTTCACGAGAGTGGTTTCTCAGGGCTGACACGGTCTGATGTTTAGCCCACACCAACTAGGCCTTAACTAAATTTCACTTTGCCATATGAAAGTGTTCCAATGTCAGATGATGTTAAAATGCTGTTGAAGCCCATTCACACTAACCACAGTCAATATTCAAGCTCACCTTTAAACAAAAGTTTTGGGATTCTTAAGATATCTTAGCTGTGAAACAATTATGAGAAATACGAAACAATGAGAGTCTACGTCACAAGAGAGCTTGTTTGAGGGATGGCAAAACCAAGACCTGCCCACTTCCACAGTCTCAACATCCATCTCAGTGAAAGTGGAGTGCAGTTATATTCACAGGCACTGTGGTAAATTTATGTTTAAGGTTTGGCTGGGTCATAACAATGTGACTTATAGCAAACGGGTTATGGGTGGGCAAATAATAACCATTAAAAACAAAAGTATAAAGGACAAAACTTCTAGCAGGAAACAAACGTGCATGAGGTTTAAACTCCACTGACCCAGCAGACAGGATTAAATCTCACTATGGTTTCTCCTCCACTGTAACTGTAACTGAATACGGAAAGCATAACGCCTAAAGCTGACGCCACTGTTGGGTCCACTTCTTGTTTTTATTTGCACAGTCAGGTTTTGTGCTGCTGGACAGCTTCACTTTGTGAAAGGTGGAGAGACGTTTAATGTTTTTAAGTGAACGGATTTCAGCCAACAACTGTATCAAGAGGGCAGCTGATGTACCAATAGCACATTTCCTAGTGCCCCAACAACTCCCTGTTCTTTCCCTCTTCCATGATACCACTTTTTTTTCTCTCACTGGGCCACACATCAACCATCCTGCACATACCTGTGGTTTCCAGCGCCCCAGCTCTTCTCCTCGTCTCCTCCCTCCTCTCTCTCTTTACCTCTAGATCCCCAACTCATGACTTTACTCCCTTCTCTGTCCACCAACCAATGAGCTCTTGTCCTATCATGCCATCCTCTTCTTCCTCTACTTCTTCCTCATCACTTCTGTATGCCTGTGCATCAGGTAGGTAATGTCAGACACTTTAAGAGCAGAAAAATATTCCAAAGTGGAGAGAGAAGAAGAGAAAGACAGATGTATGGATCGATTAATTGATGGATAGATGGATAAAGCAGATGAGGAGTGGTTGATTCACACAGCTGGCACCCAGCTGTAGATTGCGACAGCAAGCAGAAATGCTTCATCTCTAATCAACCAGAGGCCCAGTCCCTGATTTTAAGGCAACACAACTATGGCTTTTAATTGTACACTGAGGTAATCATTTCTCTGTACCTTCACTAAGTCTCCTGATTGTCATCCAACTGCTCCTTGCTTTTTTGTGTCTTTTTGTGTCCTGTCTACAAATCAAGGTGAATGTTCTTAAGTCAATCATCTCAGAAACAGTAACACATCCCTTGAGATATTCACTAGAATGTTCTGTCAGACACTGAGCAGAGAACACAAACCAGATAGCAATCTCTTTAGTATATAGAAAGACCGCAGTGGTTATAAGAAAAATAATAATCCTAACAATCTTGGGTGGGCAGGCGATATTTATAGCCAGCCTGGTGATACTTATATTCCTTAGCTGTATAACACAGCTGGAAGTGAGGGAGGTAGAAACCCAAGGGAGAAGAGGCAGATGGCAGAGAGTGAGAGAGAGGAGAGAATGAGTGAGAAGGAGTGAGAGAGAGAGAGAGAGGAGAGAATGAGTGAGAAGGAGAGAGTGAGAGAGAGAGAGCGAGTGAGAGAGAGAGAGCGAGAGAGAGAGAGAGAGAGAGAGAGAGAGAGAGAGAGTGTGGCTGGGAGGAACATGGAGAGAAAGAAATGCAGAAAGAGAGACACAGACATAGTGTTGACTATGCAAGGCTGTGTTTTTGTGTGTTCTCATGTCTGTTTGTGTTCAGCATGTAGGAGGAACCTCCAAATGGCAGCAGGAGCTGATGAGGCCTGCAGGCCACCAGATGAACACAGTGACCACAGCTTTGAGAGCCTCTCACAGACAGGAAATACAAGGAAATATGACTGAGACAACACAACCATCAAACAAAAGTGGATGAGATAAATCAAGAGAAAACTACATGGAACTTGTTTACTTTTAATTTATCATTGCTAGGCTTGTTTCAGGGGCTAAAATACTGCTGTGTGATACAAAATTTCAGCCAAGTGCGCTTGGTTAACAGATACATTTAGGACATACAAGTGAAGCACATTCAGTCCAACACATGCATGTGCTGCTTAGTTAAAATAGTGAACTCTGCTGATTCTAATTTTCAACGAGTAATGCACAAGACAAGTCTGTCTGGTAGAACGGACTTTACTCTGATTTGGAATTTATTCGAAACCAAGAGTTTGTTGCATGTGAGTGACAGCTCAGAAGTTGATCAGCATTTTCTCCTCATGTTTGTGGGTTCTCTTAACATCTGATTTCCTTCTATAGTCCAAAAATATCCAGCGTTTACACTATAGTACTGACTATAAGTTGTCCATATGGACATAAAGTAGTTGTTTGTTGGTCTTCTCATTCATTCCCTTGTAAAGTGACTTTTTCAGGTGGTACCTCACTTCTCGTCCACTGTCAGCTGGGATACACTCCAGCCCCCCCAGTGACCCCACACAGGATAGGCAGCTACATGGAATGGAAGGATGGCGGGTGAGAAGTCCTACTATATGACTATATTTCAGAAAAGACCTGGAAGGTCATTTTCCTGAATATATACCCTCACCGAGGATTACAAGTTCATTAGATTAAATCTGAATCCAAATTCTGCCCAATAAAATATCCACCACCTTCTTCATACAAGAAAATATGCCATTCAGTACTGCATGTTGCCTCAGTGTAACAGTTAGCCTTAACACTAACCTAACCCTAACCTCTGCCAGTGAGGCTAAATGATGAGCCTGGTTTGTTGGCCTATTAGCAGGGATGAACTAAAAGTACTTGATAGATTTGAAGGGTTGGGCATGTGGCGTGGAAGAACTCAATATATTTTGAAAAGGAGATGACTAAGAAGAGGATTTTTTCACTTGCTTAGATATTGAGAGAAAATACTTCTTTAACTTTTTCGTCAGTTATGCTTAACCAACTTTATCTATGACCAGAAAACTGCTGGAACTAGATCTGCATAAAGAGGTGGATGTATGATTAGTTATTTCCATAACCCCAAGGCCCTGAGGGACATTTACCTCACAGACAGATTTGAATTTTTTATCAAAGATCCAAGATGGGAACAGATCTCTATATTTTGGGAAGAACCAATCAAGCAAAACAAGAAATGCTAGTTTTTCTGTAACAGGTGGCCCTAACTGAGAACCATTTAAACAGGATGAATCAAAACAAACACGACTGACAAATCCTTCAGTGTTGACTGCTGTTTTCGTACAGATGGCATTATCACCACTATTCAGAAGGTGCTTGAGGTTCAATAACTAGCTTAGAGCCAATTATAAGGGACCATACAAAGGACCTGACAAACCTGGATGTTCATCCTCATACTGTCCACACTGAATCCAATAATCTCTTATAAATAGTTCTTTTTGGTGTGTTTCATCATTGTGGTGTGACAGTAGATGTTAGTGGCACAGTAAATGTCTGCAACGTGAAAGTTGAGGCAATAACCGAATTGTTTCCTTCCTGTCTTCCGTATTTAAGTTCATTGTATTATACGGTGCTTTCCCTTCTGGTTCATGCACTCCTCTCCCTCACACCTCCATCTTTTTCTCGGTATGTGCTTCCTTCTTCCCTTACACCTCTCACTCTTCTCCCCATTCTGAAGAGTCCAAAACAGGCCTATATATTGTGGATTGTCTGCATCATTTTTACCTGATCTCTAGTGTTTTTGCAAAAAAAAAAAGAAAAGAAAGATTTAATTACTGAAAAACACATGCTCTCTTCCACAGATGATGTGATTAAATTTGTTTTAGTACACATAATAATAATAATAATAATAATAATAATAATAATAATAATAATAATAATAACCAGTACTTTATCTGTCCCTCTAGGGGAAATTCTTTTTACACTTCACACTCACATGTCCATATACTGTATGTGTTAATTACACACAGGGGTTACAGGTTTACAGGCCCCTGAACACAGCACACACTAGGGGCCTGTAGGCATGCAATTAGTATACAGAGAGGACATACAGAGGTACAAGGAAGGCGGAGTGACGGGTCGCGCACGAGGGTCGCGCCCCAATGAGCATCTTGTAGGGGGGACGGCGCCTTGCTCAAGGGCACCTCGGCAGTGGCTGAGAGGTGAGCAGACACCTCCCACCGTCAGCTCACACTCCGATGGATGTTCTGGCGGGAGCGGGACTCGAACCCCCGATGGCTGGGCGATCCTGTCTTCAAGACAACTGCTCTACTGAACCACTGCCGCCACATCAACATTCTTTTGGGTCCCTTGCAAATTTGTAGTGAAAAACACTTCATGGAGGAACTGCTGACAAATCTGTTCATGCAAAAAGTAGGGCTGACATAAAAAGATTTTTCTCCATTGTGCTTGTCATTTACTTTAACAATCCTCATTGATTTACACAGTGAACCAATTACAGCAACCATTTAGATCAGTGAGACTCTGACGCCTGTGTGGTCCGTCTCAGAGCTGATGACTACATAACTAATATATTGCAGGCTATTAGTTTAATACCCAGATGGGGCAAGGCATCTGGACCTGTACTGGATTTTAATTGGCTAGAATCCCTGAGCTGATGTTTGGAGCTTAGCATGTGACTATACATATGCGCACACACACACACACACACACACATACACGCAAGCACACAAAATTGCACCCCCACATACACACCCACTGTCCCTGAACGAATGAAAGACTTGGCCGAGCTCACAGGCTGTCAGGAAGAGAGGAGTCATGGCTGTCCAGAGTAGTCTACAAACTAAACAAATGCAGACAACCCACACACACACACACACACACACACACGCACTCACTCACGCACACACACACATACACACACACACACACACACACACACACACACACACACACACACTAAGTTACATCTTTTAAATCTCAGAACAGACTGACGCCACGCTGCTGACAGTTGCAGCAAGAACTAGCCATGACATCTGTCGAGCTGATTATTACAGCGTGAAATGAAAAGATTCAAACTGCAGATGGCAAATCAATGTCTCTTTAACACTAAACCAACAAGCACACAAGAAAGGTAGTCGTTTCTTTCTGAGTGGGTGTCCATGTACATGAGACCGAGAGTGAGAGAGTGTATGTCTGTGAGTGTGTGTGTGTGTGTGTGTGTGTGTGTGTGTGTGTGTGTGTGTCTTAAGTTCCCACCAGAGCAGTAATTAAGTGGCATTAACATAACTAAAAGGCAACAAATCAGGTACTCAGCTGGCTGAGAATTGGAGGGGGACAAGAAGCTTAACACACACACGCACATGCACACACGCACACACAAACACATACAAACACACACACACACACACACACACACACACTTATATACATCTGCACAGACAAGTATAAGTAGACTCGTCACAGTTATTTTCTGGCCTTGGCCCCTGCATCAAGAGAAACACAATCTGTGGAAACAGACGTTAGAACTGTATTTTAATTTAGTTGTAACTGAAAGACAACAAAACGACTGAACGCTAAAAGCAATGGGCACGATCAGCTACAATATACCAAAACTACATAACTACTGTTTTCACGGTAATGCATTGAGAATGTACTGCTTGACTCATTAGTAAAATGTCACACCTGATAGTGTTGTGCTTAATGTCAGACCTAGAGTGGCTGTGAATCACTAGAATGTTTATTTAAATCACACACAGTGGCCTTCACACTGCTGTTATGCTCTGAGAAGGGTCTTTATTTTAGTGGTAATGTGCAATCTCCGTTTGACTGATGCAGTTGTAAAAGTTAATAAAACAACAGTAGGAAGAGGAGAAGAAGCAAACAACCTGCCTGAACAGTGTAGTTTCATAGCGTAGTAATATGCAGTGTTTCATCAAATGTAGTTGGACATATTTTCTAGGTTTTACAGAAACATTTAGTGTACTGAGAAATGTTAACCTAGACAAGACTGTTTAAAATGATAACTGCAGGCCGGTACATTTAACACATTAAGTAAAATTCATTTATGCTTCATTTATATATGAAAATAGATGAATGGTCAGAGCTTATTACCACCTGACATTTGTACTCTCAGACCCATAAAAGCCATTTTTATTTGTTTATCTATTTATTTTCCTTGTAATTCCTCATAGAACTGTTATTTTTCATGAAAGTTTTCTTTTAAATGTGTTTTTATTCCAGCTATGTGTAATTTATTATTTAATGGCTTTTAATACCAGCACTGTGGCATATTCCTTTTTTAAGCACATTTAAAGATTTTATATGTTATTTTGTTTTATATCAGTGTGAAGCACTCTGGGTTTCCTTTGGTTCTTGGACAGGGCTACAAAAATAAATGTAGATTGATGGATTGATATGTCTCTTTCAGATGGCTACACACTCCTATGCACTATTTTTTTGGTTGGTATGGATACATGCATAAAATGACGGTGGGGTGTCAAAAGTATCAACACCAACAAATACACTGAACACTGATGGTCATTGGCAGGTCTGTGATGGTTTTTGGTAGTTCAAGACTTTGAGGAAATTTTTAAAATATTATTCTTTGTTGTGTTAGTACTTATTTTTTGTGGTTTGCCAGAATTGCAGTTATACTGCCCCCAACTATTTTGGGTGGGATCAATCCATTATTGTCTGTATCAGTTAGCTCTCTGATAACATGCACCAATATATTCAAAATGAATACAGAATGCATGATAGGCTCCATCTATAAAGGAACATGTCTTTAATACAGTGGTACCTCTACTTACAAAATTAATTGGTTATGGAAGAAATTTTGTAAGTAGAAAATTTTGTAAGTAGAGACACGTTTTTCATGCAAATGCCCTAATCCGTTCCAAGCCCCCCAAAATTCAGACATAAATATTTTCTAAAGGATGAAAAAGAATCAAAACATGTAACAAATATATGTTACAATTAGATTATTACACAATAAATAATGTAAAAAACAAATACAGTAAAGAATAAAAATGATGGTCATTTACCTTTTAACTGCTGTCCTCATTGTTTTTTGCCCTCTTTGGTTCATGCGCTCTTGCCTCACCATGCTGAACAACAGAGTGAATTCCAGTCCTCCTTTTGAACTTCTCCAACGACCCACACATGCCTTAAACTCTTTAAACTTCCTTTTGTTTTAATAACGTGGCGATTGTAGATGCATTACGGCTATATTCTTTGGCGAGATCAACCAAACGTATCCCTTTTTAATGCTTTTCTATTATCTCTTGCTTTGTTTGTATGGACAAAAAAACTTTTGTTAGTCTTTTCTTTTCCTCTTTTCTCCGTCACTTTCTTGGGGTCCATAGTGAATACTCTAAAAGTTAATATATTTACGTAAAACTATCAGAACAGGTCATGGGTCGAAGGCTGAATGACGAGGACGCTGCATTGACACCTATCTGGCTACACACAGAGGTCCCTCTTAGCCAAGGGGATGCCAGGATGCTAGGTAATAGCCAATGGCAGAGCAGCTATAAGAATGTTGCGTTCAGGAACCTTTGGGAGCTGCGAGTAGCAGCCCATACTGTATTTTTACCTTTCGTAACTTGAAATTTCTTTCGTAACTAGAGGCAATATGTTCCTGTTGAGGTGTTTCGTAAGTAGAAAATTTCGTATGTAGAGACATTCGTAAGTAGAGGTACCACTGTATAGATTATAGAACCAGAAAAATCACCTAGAGTATCTACAGCTTTCTGGATTGAACCAGTGCTTGTTCTCCCATTAGATATCAAATAGTTGATAGTATTTCATCTGCAAGAAATATCTTTATATCTCAATACTTCTACCATGAAGCCAGGCCTTAAAATTTTTATCAAAACAAAAAACCCATTGAGACTGGGGTGATAAAGATGTCTGAATATTGGTGTCAGACATGTTGTTGAGATGTTGCCTGTATACACAGATCCTTTTCAACCCTAAATTCCAGTCTGGATCTCCATGCAGTGTTCAGTGATGCGCATGGATATCTCTCTCTCTCTCTCTCTCTCTCTCTCTCACACACACACACACACACACACACACACACACACACACACACACACACACAATTTCACGTGAAATTCGACTTCAGTACAGTATTTGAAGGCAAATGTAAACTTCCTCATTAAACACAGATATACATGTACACATGACCCTTACACGTTGACAAACAAACAAACAAACACACACACACGCACGCACGCACGCACACACACATACATACACACACACACACGATGCAGGGTCCTGAACTGATGAATACAATGACAACGGCGCAAATTACCATTTTCTCAGTAAATTGAGAACAGCTTAATGAATAAACAGAGACAAACACAAGAACACATAGCTGTTTGACCCATCCACCACCACCACCACCACCTCCCGACTTATCCTTTTAACACTGTAACAGGATAAAATCACACAAACGTTAGTGACATAAGAGGTGTATGGCACCTTACTAAGGCATGAAATACTGATATCTACACAAGAAACTTGCCTTGAGGACAGAGTCCATAACAGCCTGTGACACAATTCTCGATTTACAATTAAATAATTAATCAAATTAAATAAAAAATATACATTTTCAGGACTTGACATAAGGGAAATCAAGGATAAAAGACAAGTGAAGTTTAACACAGTTTCCTGCAGGGAGGGGAAAAAAAAGGAAGCAGAGTGATTCACTTGAGATGGAAAAAATCTGGCGGCAGTAATGTTACTGTGCAGCAGGCGACTTGGAGTCTGTGTGTGGTATTCATACTCTCCTTTCTCCTCTACAAAGGAGGAACGGGGGAATCGGAAGGGATAGAAAAACAGAGATGGTGCAGAAAATGAGAGCAACAAGGAGAAATAAGTAAAGAAAAACAGAGTTGGTGTGATGGAAGAAAATAAACTGAAAAAAGAGGGAGAGAGGGAGAGAGTTCAGTGATGAATGGCACTATGCTTGAGCAGTCCTTTTGACTGAGAAGAGAGGGACTGAAGACCTATTGTTGAAATCTCATTCCTCACTGTATTGTCCAACCTTATCAATGTAGGGTCACCAAGAACAATAGTGAACTCTCATAAATTCTCATGTGTTCACAATGTAAAACTTATTAGTATAAGGGTTTAGTATAACATCATAAACCATACAGGTAAACTTATATGATAAAAGATGGTGATCATATACTGATGATTGATCAGTAAATCTGTGTCATTAAAATGACTCCACCTATTTCACACATGAAGTCGGGTTTACTGCTTTTTGAGGTCAGCATGTGAAACTTTGACAGAATAATCAAAGTTGAAATTTAAAAAGCATGATGATAACCAAGACAGACGTTTCTTATTTATTAGCAGCTGTTAAACAAGCTCTTCCTTCTCCTGCTCCACAATCCCTCGCTCCCTCTCTCCCACCAGCTCTTCAAGAGAGAAAACAGAGAGGAATCATTCAGTGATTGAAAAGGTTAAGGTCTGCCCAAGGGCTGGAGTTCCTACGCCTGCCAGGGGCACCTGAAGAGGGGCAAACATTTACCGGCAAAGAAAAGAGGGGGAGAAAAAAAAATCAACAGGCTGCCCGAGAGCTGCAAGGTCTGCGGTGAGTGGTGGTGTAGAGCCCTTGGAGGGTTTGTCCTGTAATTGAGTCAAACGTTGACCCCCTGTTCAGCTCGCTTCTGCAAATCCGCCACATAACTCTTGTTCTCCCTCTTTTTCCTCTTCATCTATCCATCTCATACTCCTCTTCACCCCCCCCTTCCTTGTTTTCTGTTGTCTCACAGGATGATTGTGCCGTAAGTGAAACCCGGTTATTTAGAGGCAAGGGGGGGGTTGCGCAGGGATCTGCTGAGGCTCACAATCTTCCTTTCACCCCAAATCTTACTTACGCCCCCCACAATACTCACTCTCTCTTCTCTCGTGCTTTCTCCCCCTTTTCATTCCTCCTTTTGTTTGCACCGTGGGATGAATTTTAATCAGTCCACTCTCCACCTCCGATCTCAGTGCCCCCCACATCCCCGCCCCCAGTCAGGCCACACATTCCCCTTTTTCAACCTATATCCTGCACCTCTGTCTTTTTTTACACTCCTCTGCTGATCACCCCCCTCAAAAGCTTTTGAAAACAGAGGGCACAGATAGAGGCCTTTGATGAGAAGGGAAGTGAGTATTTGTTGCTCCAGGTTTAGGACAGGCCAAATGTCTTTAACAGGAGAGGGAACGACTGAGAACCAGGTGAGAGTGGCAGAAAGAAGGGCAGAAAAAGAGTGAGTTTAAAGAGGAGGGTCTGGAGGAGGAGGGGGAGGAGGAGGAGGACGGTGACAGAGGGACAGAGAGAAAGGTTGCATTCTGTTTGAGGAGAGCTATCATTTTTAAACGCCTCCTTCGATGAAGAACACTTTGTTTGCTAAAGGGCTCTAATGTGGTGCTTCCATTGTGATGGTTTATCCCGTGGGACAGTGCAAGTCGGGGACACTGTTGTTATTCACACATTCATTTGCAGGTGCTCTTCACAACGACTGGTCTGACAAAGTCCACCCCCTCCCCCCAAAAAAGTGAGAGTAAAAGTGTGTCACTGTGTCACATTGCAGGAGGTTATCAAAGAAAAAACGAGAATTTATTAAAATATTTCATTTCAATTCCTGATTTTAGATCAGCATTTCTGAAAATGTCAAACTTTTTTTTTCTCAACTCTAAAGACGTGGAGCTCAGAGATTTTGTTCCACTATATTAAAGATGCTATTCAGTTGAAGCCTTGCTAAACAGCAAGAAATTACATGTAATCCAGAAATGCAAAGGCTTCAGTGATATACAGTAAATCTTTTTGAAATTCCATCTCTATCTTTGTGTCACTAGAATTGATTATATTAAAACTAATGCAAAAAGAAACAGCAATTTAACGGCATGAAACCTTTACCCATGGCTTCTACATGTGGTCCAGAATGCCTCCAAAGAGATGCCTTTTGGGAGATACTAGAGTGTTGGACCATAACAGAGTCTTCTTGTATTTTAACACAACATTTTTTATGTTATTCTGTGCATGGTTGGATCAATATCCACTGAGACTGATAATTCCTCCGTGGTGAGTGAAACAACTTCATCCAATCTTCTTCACTCTTATTGAGGACGAGTGGAGTCCTCTCTACCCACGTCTCTCTCTCTCTCTCTCTGCCTCTTTTCTCTCCACCCCAGCCCTTCTTGTGAAGTGTTTGTTAGGAAATCCTGAACAAACCACAGCTGTTTGTTCACCTTTTGTCAATGACGAGTTTTTATTGACTTCTACTATTGACAATTGCACGGCTCCTGTTGGCCTCACACAAGCTGGATAACGCTGTGCAAATAGGCGTATGTACACACACGTTCACAATCCACCCGAAACACACCCGCAACTGGTGTCCAAATTACCGAGAGCACATCAAGGAGACAGGAGATGAGTTAGGAAGAGAACAGACATTTTGTTAATGCAAATAGACATAGATAGAAAAATAATTACGTCCAAATATATTGTATAATGTAGGATGGCATAAATTAACATATTGATATAATAATTCAACAGAAGATGAAAAGGAAAATGTCAATTTTCCCATTTGTATAAAATACTATGAACAGTACACTGTTGGCTTGTTGACAGTTGGAATTTGTTGGTCTTCTTGTTTCTTCACTCCTGATTGTCTCACTAGACTTCTATGTTTGTAGAATGCAACATACGGTGAAACATCAGCTTTAGAAACCTATTGTTCGGACATGTCCAGAGGATAGATAGTGAATATATTGGCAGAAGGATGCTGAGTTTTGAACTGCCAGGCAGGAGGCCTAGAGGAAGACCAAAGAGGAGGTTTATGGATGTAGTGAAAGAGGACATGAAGGTAGTTGGTGTGAGAGAAGAGGATGCAAAGGACAGGGCTAGATGGAGGCAATTGATTCGCTGTGGCGACCGCTGAAGGGAAAAGCCGAAAGGAAAAGAAGAAGAAGAGTTCTTCACATCCATTATACTCAGTGTTACAGATCCAGTTCACTCATACGAGATCATGGAGGACTCTCCAGATTCTTTGGCTCTGACTCACAGCGAAAGGGGGGCTAAAGAACAGATGGTAAGACACACCGGGTGCAAAGGTATGAGAGAAAGCCAGATCAGAGATGAAGTATTGAGAAAGTGGTTGACAAAAACACACAGGGAGCGGAGCAGAGCTTCTGTGTCAATGGAGGAGATCATGGATGCCAGTAGGGGGCTCAGCCATTAGCACAATAGACCCCCGACTGAGCCAAGACCCTTAATACCCATACTCCTATTTCACACATCTTTTCAAATCACCCATGCAAATCTCTTCCAGCTCCCCTTGCCTCCACACTCTGCCTGTGCCATGTGATTGTAGCCGGCGTGACAATAGTAAGAAAAACCTCTGGTAAATCTGGGGGCCTTCAAGGGTCACCAGGACACCTTGTCTTTGTGTATTGGTAGACAATAGCTACATTTCAGAAACAGCAGCACAAACTTCCTCTGTCCTTGCAGGGAGCTGTTAAGAATGATAGGGGCATCAAGTGTCAGTGATAAATAGGTCATTATCATCTGATCTCGGGTGAAGTGTGCAGCTGATAATGAGTCAAAATCACAGCTGTCAGTGACCGCCTGTTGTGCTGCAACTCAAATGTCTCACAAGTACTTCAGGACAACTGGTGTTAGTCAAAGTTTCTTAAGTTAAACACGTTTTTGATAGCGTAACACCTGTATGGAATTAGTCCATGTAGTTACATAGTTATGAGGGTTTGTTTTGATAACCACATAAAGGCCTAGCTATTTAAAATATAACTATATACAAATATTTTAAAAATAATACTTTTGATGAAATTACTTTTATCCCAAAAAACATCCCAAAATGCTTCATGAACATATGAATTAAAGATGCTAGAGTCGTGATCTTGATGCTGCATTGAGAGAGACATGCAAATATTTCTCTTCTGCCTAAAGAAAACATCTTGAAAAAGTAATCATTGAAAGCAGGGAGGAAAAATGTACCTCAACATCCTGGCTAGCTCCAAGGGAATTCTGGCTCAGAATCAAACACTGGAAACGGCTTGAAGAAGGCTGGGCTTTGTGGAGTAACAGGGTAGTAGCACAGTCAGGGGTGTTTGCTAACCCAAACGTGATTTACATTTATTTTTCAGGCAAAATTATATCTTCAATTTATTTTTTGTAAAATTGATCCTGCAACAAGAGATTTCTTTTTCTTATCTTCTTATAGATGCAAAGGCAGCTCATTGCCTCAGTACTCTCAAGGCTTTATCAGGCTAATAAACTGGGCTTTAGTCATGGCCTAGCTGGGCTCCTCTAGCCTCTCAACCCAGCTACTGGTCTCCACTCAAGCAGACCTCCTCCTCCATTTACAAGGCCCTTCAGTAGCCGACTGGTTGCTAGACAATGTGCCTGGTTCCGTGGGTTATGTAAAGACCCTCCTGCACACAAAAGCCAATGTGGGTGCCTGTTATGTGCTGCTCTTCACAGCCCCAGGTCAGTTAGCAGAAGTGCTCTGGTGCTAACAATCCAAGTAAAAAACATTAGCTCTTCAATGTGTTTACGGAGAGGAGAGGGGAGGAGAGGAGAGGAGAGGAGAGGAGAGGAGAGGAGAGGAGAGGAGAGGAGAGGAGAGGAGAGGAGAGGAGAGGAGAGGAGAGGAGCGGAGAGGAGAGGAGAGGAGAGGAGAGGAGAGGAGAGGAGAGGAGAGGAGAGGAGAGGAGAGGAGAGGAGAGGAGAGGAGAGGAGAGGAGAGGAGAGGAGAGACTGATGTTTTCATTGACAGTAAAGACACATCCACACTAACAGTGATAATTACTTTAACCACAATGATTAACTCAGCCACACTGCTGAACGATAACATTCTGGAAAAAGTGGTGGCAAACACACACAGTGTGCTCCAAACCAATCAGCACTGATCAGGAGTTGTATCGCTGTGTGCTGCAGACAGAAATACAACCTAACCCACAACATCCTTTAAAGATGAGGATCTATTATTAACATTGCTGTATTTTGGACACAAATATTATTCTTACATCCATCAGAGTCAATGATAATATATCGGTATCCTAAAAACAATCTTATAAGTCTCCAGCACAAAATTAGGCAGCATGTCTTTGTATCTAATAATAATTTATGTCAAATAAGTTGTATATAACAGCAGAAACTGAATTATAAGTTAGTCAGGACCATAGAAAGAGTGTTTCCGAAATGATATCAATTAGATCACGTGAAAAGTTAGGATATAGTTAGAAATTATCGATTTGTGCACTGTATACATCCAATGACTGTGAAAATGACAGACAGACGGACAGACAGAGCCATCACTTTTACTGCTATTGTTGTGTACCTGTAGCTATCTACATTCATGCTGAGGGTGTGTTTCCTTCAAGCTGTGTGTGTGTGTGTGTGTGTGTGTGTGTGTGTGTGTGTGTGTGTGTGTGTGTGTGTGTGTGTGTGTGTGTGTGTGTGTGTGTGTGTGTCTGCATAGGTGAAGATAGACAGTGAGAACCCTCCAGGCAATAACATGGCGGTGAGCCACACACCTCAGACACACCACCAGTGTGCTATGAAGGCCAACCAGCAGTGGAAGAAGTTCTGAGGTAAAGAAAGCCACTGTGTGTGTGAAGGTTCAACTTAAAGACACACGGCTTTGGTTACAAGGAAACACACACACAGATCCCACTGACGTGAGCGCACCACAGACGACCTCCGAGCACACAGCCTGTAAGGGATCAGGCACGACCTCGAGCATTAAGAACACACCAAAATCTGGAAGCGCTGAACAGTTTTGGTATTAAAAATCGGTGTACATTTGTAAACATGACACTGTTTTCTTTTACAATAATAAAAAACACATGTTCAAAAAATTATTATTTCACAGTTGGCTATTTCTCATATCATTTTGAGGTATTTCTGAGGTTTCTCAGAAATATTTTTGCAAAATTTTCTAAATAAAATCCTTCATCAGTTAACTTGGAAAATAACTGTTGACCAGTTGGTCATGAAAATGTCAGTATTTTTTTTTACCAGTATACAACCAAGAGGGGAATTGTCTCTTCAAATTTAAGGGTTTGATCTATGGATCAAAGAAATTCTGATCCATATTGAAGACATATCTTCAGGTTAAATTTACAGAATTATTGGCAACAACAAATTTATCTGACTCATCAAAATCTATTAATTTTCCATCTGTAATCTCTGAGCTCTTACCACATTTCCTGTGTCTATCTCGAGGGAACTGACACTTGTCCAATAAATATAAACATCGATTTAGAGCACATTCATATTATATGCAAAGGAAATCAACCTTTGCTTCCTTGAAGTGAAATTCACAGACAAAGCCGTGTTTAAACAAACTGAGATGAACCCCAACCAGAGTAAACTTCTGCTAATTGTATTTTTATACATGTTCCAGACAGTCAACTCCACCTACGAAGAGAGAGCGTCTGTACATCTGAGCCACACACTCGCACAAGGACAGAGACACACAAATATACTACAGTATAGACGCTTCATGCATACACTCACTCCCAATCACCCTTGCACAAAGTCAGCCTGACAAGCTGGAGCATGTGTGACAAAACTCGCTGGCTAGAAACAAACATCCCCCATCCCCGAGGCTCGGCTCTATCCCACAGGAAGCTGGAGTGTGAGCTGGGACACACAAGATGAGGGAGGAAGAGGGGGAGTCGCCACAAGCGCTCACCACCAACTAGAATTCAATGCAAAGGGATCTGAGCGTTCATTGATCGTCAAACTGTGATTTGGCAATGATTGTAATAACAGGTTAAATGATGAGTGCAAAAACAAAAAAGATGCACCACATGGCAACAACAAATATTATCATTTAAAGCATTAACTAATTCATAAATTAACTGAATCCAAAAACATTTTTATGTCTGAAGTTTAGTTTTGGACTGAATTTGGCACCAAATGAAATACTACAAAATTTTAAAAGGACAGTTTGACTTTGATAGGGCTATTTCACCCTTTCAATCTTGGTACAAGTGGCTGCTGTGACATCATCATCATCATGCTCTTTCATACAATAAGGTATGATCTCTCTGGTTAATGCTAGTACATGAACAACTGGCACTGAAACCTACAAGACCAACAACAGGAGAAAACATGTGATTCATAAATAATAAAACACAGTCTTGTCCAATTCCACAGATTTTTTTTTTTCACATTTAAAATAGACCATGCGTTGTAGCTGATCTTTAACATTCAGTGACGCTTCTTTGCTTCTTGTGCACATTTAACTGTTATTGGACTTGTGTCGAGTTAACGGCTGTAAAGGAAAAATTACAGCTGTCTGGTGAAAAGTTGCGTTACATGTTATATGTTACACATATAACACAAGTCAATATATTCACTCTCTGTTCTTAACGCAAAGTAAGTTTCATACCAAAGTACTCTATCTTAAGCTTGGATCCACAACTTCAGCTAATCTCCAACAACTCTGGGACACCACAGTTAACAATCACACAGACACATTGACACGCTCACCAAGTGCTCCACACATTTCTGCTGCACAGCTGCACTCAGAGACACAAATTGATAAATATCCCCTTTGATCCTGCCGGATTCTGTTTTTGAAACTTTGAACATCGAGCGATTGTTCTCTACAGCGTAATAAATTTCTGAACCCAAAAGATGTGTTCCTCTCACCCCTCCCCCCTCCCCCCAAGCCTCAAAGACAGGGTGTAGCTGTCCATCTGTTAGAAAACCAGAGCTTTAAATGGACTACAGGTGCTCTTTAATAAGGGCCAATAAATGTGCCAGAGCAGGACAACTGCCTACAACACACTGAATAGAAATAACAGGACCGGCATGATGACACTGGGTTTCCACTGAGAGGGGAACAGTCTGTAGTAATAGTCCAACTAAGTCAAAAACCTCCTGCAGAGTCATAACATCAGGTGAAACTGAAGTCAGACCATTTTTAGGAGGGATAACTGACTGATCGACGAACATTAAAACACTTAAATGTCACTTTTGGTAAAGCTATGGCAGTAAACTCACAAATCTCCCCTGAAGGTCCTGGTTGATCTGTAATTACGGATCCGACCTTGTCCTCCATTTGATTCTTGATTTTAAAAGAGGACATTAAAAAGATCACCAACAAAAAAACAACTAACATATTAAAAGAATCACAAAACTGTCTGCAGACTGGTTACAAAAAACAACAAAAAACAATGTGATGTATTAGTAAAATAAAGCAGTGATTTCTAACCTTACTGGCTGATGACAAAGAACAGTCTATTACAGCTGTATTATAGCTGTATGTCTTTGCCGGTATGCCAATTTGCAGTTAACATTCTTATCCTCTACATTCATAAATGCACTGAAGCCTTTGTGGATGAGTTGAAGGTACTTCTGCATTTCTTGGAGAAATGTTAAATATTGACTTATCGATGCAACGATGGTCTACGTCCATATATGGGTACACATCCTTGGCCAAAAAAAAATGCTGATTCTGATCAAACACAAATATTCACCAAAGCTGATTTCAAACATTCCTGGATGCAGATGTTCCTGCAAGAAAACTGCCAATTTGAAAGCGAAATAAATGTTTCCCATAATTAGTAAATGGATTCCGAAGTATTCACGAGGTAATAGTGTCCTTGACCTTTGACCACCACAATGTAATCAGTTCATCCTGGAGTCAAAATGGATATCAAATTTACACCAAGTGATCCTGATATCACAAGCACGTGACAGACAACCCAAAAACAACAGCTACACTGTTGGTAAACGTTCTAACATCACCATTTTACATATTTTAGGGATATAATAGGTAAAAGAAAAAGAGTAGAGTCCCAGTTTGTGTGACTATAGAGAACATGATATCTGGGCAGAGTTTTCATTGTCCATTCTGCCATTCCATACTACTTTCCATAGAGAATCACAGATTACCAGTCTATTAGGGCATGAACACACAGCGCTGTACTCCCTTTGAAAAGAAATCTGAGTGAGGAACACTGTTGTCCTTCAGTGTATTCAACTTAATCTGGTCCCATAAACCCTGGCATAAATGCCCAGCATGGGACCTCGATCCTCGGATTGGTCCGAAGACCAGGAAACTCTCTCTCACAGCCTCTTCCTTTCTCTGTGCGCTGCCCTCATTGTGAAAGACAATATCAACCCCCCACCCCCAGTTACTCCTGCATTGTCCCTGAAACTCCTGCTAGCAGGTGCATTTCAGTATGAGCTCCTGTCTAACCCTAACCCACTCTGCACTCCTTGGCATAAAGACATTGGTGGCAACAAGAGGTGCATCAGCAGAACGGAGGAGGAGGAAGAGGACAACAGCACTGGACCTGAGAAAACAACAGCTGTGACAGCCACATTGTCATTCCAACATTTGTTTCAAGCTGAGTGCATCAGCAGGTCAGTTCATGGCATGTGAACTACAGAACTAACATCGTTCTTCATCCAAACTTGTACCGTTTTTGCTGTCTCAGCTCTGAGAACAGCTATTCTTTACAGCTCGAACCCTGGGTTGTTTGTTAGTTTTCGATAGATTTGAAGCAAAAATGGCAAATACTTCAAACTTCTCAAATGTGATGAGTTTAAGCTTTTCTTTACAAAACGAGAGCAAACTGAAAATGTACGTGTATATGAGTGTTGGTCGGACGCAAAACGGAATCTGATGATGTCTTCTGATGGACATTCAGTATGGTCTGACATTTAAAAGACAATATGACTACCTGATTAAAATATATTAAAACACATTTTTTATGCATTAAAATAACTTTAGGGAAGGGTCTCTACATATTGGTACTGTTTTAAAGTACCTTGGAAAACATTTTTAAAAATTAAAACCACAAGATTGAATATTGGGAAACCAAAAGGGTGCTAGCTTGAACTACAACTTTAACAATACCTCCAAAATGAGTCTTAACATTCGTTCAAATCCAACTGAATCCTTCCATTCAAACAGAAGCTCTCCTCTCCTCTATCCCAGTATAAAACTCACCACAGCCACCACACCTGCATCCATCCAGTCACAACATGTAGGTGAGCGTTTGCTCTGGGCCTCTTCCAGGAGAAATGACCTGTAAGGAGCTTAGTTTGTGGCCAAAACCAGCAGCTACTGGAGCTAAAGAAACAACAAACTGTCTTATGATTTTAGAAGTGATACTAATATTCAGCTAACAGCTGTGCTGTCACAACTTTTCACTGCTGCTTTGCTCTGAAACATCTCTGATATGTAAAGTGAAATTACACATTTGTTTCATGGATGGTCACATATACACACGCAGGAAATACAATAAAACCAGTGGATTTTTAACCTTGGGCTGCTCTTAAACACAAGAGGCTGTGTTTCATGTTTCAACACACACACTATAATCATGTGTTTCTCTGAGTCCTCCTTTACTGGCTCTCTTTTTGTTAGTTACCAGGAAATGACAGCCCTCTTCATGTAATTAATGGGCACAATTATGTAATTGAGGAGTGGTCTGCAGTTTGCTACAAATAGGACCAGATGTCCTGCAGGCCTAGAAATTCACATATTGTGATAGCTTACAGTGGGGTCAGCGTTCGTACCAAGACCTAGTTTGCCCTCTTGCAGTTACCTAGACCCCCTTTTCTTTCTCTTGTAAATAAAGACTTAATGGTTTACAAGCTCTCCAATAACCGTAATACCTTCAGAGTGAATTAGCTCACAAAGCAGCCAGACTCACAGTCTGGAATGAAACAGGGAGGAAGACATACACACTCATGAATTTATGACCATTCTGTTCTTTGAAAACACTTTCTATGCTTTATCTTTGGGGATAATGTCAGTTTTACCATACTTATTTCAAGATGCCTGGGGTCACGATTAAATCCTCTACAAATACTAAAATCTGAAAACTTCTGATCTATTTATTTAAATAGATTTTTATGTGTTGTTAAATTATATTTATCTTTTTAAAATTAATTTTGAAATGTGGACTGACAGACTTGACAAAAAAATCAAAGCAAATGGACAATAAGCTCTGTCACAGTTTAATCTGAGCAAAAAGACAAAATAGCCTTGTTTCAGATGTAAAAGAGTAAAGTAGTACTGTATTATTATTATTATTATTATTATTATTATTATTATTATTATTATTATTATTATTACTATTATTATTATTATCATAAATCAATGCTGAGGTGCACACCTTTTGACATCTACAAACCATCTGGTCACCATTATCTGATTCCTTTGGTGGACATAGGGTACAAAAATAAAGTGAAAGTCATTTCCCAGAGATTGTCTTCTCTGTACTGCAATCACATTGCCCCGGAGTAAAGTCTAAAATGACCACAAAAATAACTAATACAAAACTAATACCTAAAAATAAAAGTAAACTACATTTAAAAATATTCAGGAACAAGATAAAATTTTTTCCATATAACTACTTGACATACTAACATGTACATTCAACAAACCTTTTTCCATTGTGTGTTTGCATGCATAAACATGTGTGTATGCATGCTTGTGTGTCTGTACATTATTATGAATTAACCAACAGCCTTTAAACTTGAAGTTTAGATTACTGCTCCACCAGCGAGCTGTTTAACATGCCGCTGATGTCATCCCTTCGCTGTGGATTTTGTCCTGCGCTGTTAGGGAAAGGAAACCTCCCTGTTTCCAAACAGTTAGATGGATCCAGTAATGAGCGGGCCTTTTTCAATGTACGAACCAGAATGAGAAGAATTCAAACTGGTGCATAATGCTTGAGACAGTTTCACCAAGTCAGGCAGCATAATGCATATCAGAAATACCAGTACTGGAACATTTGCTAAATGACTCTGCATCTTTAATAGGGTGTAATGTTAAACTGACAGCACCGACAAATCAGTGACTGATAGCTGGTATCTCAGTGAGACAGGTTCCCTCATAAACATCATGGAATCTATTCAAAGGCTAGGTGTAGATCTTTCTCATGGTGAGCAAAGCAAACAGTCATTCCTGGCATGAAATACAGAGGAGCCATATCAGCTCTTGTCTGATCTCAGTGCTTGGGCAGAGACGTGAACTGTCTTCGTCTTGCCTCTACAGTAGCCCAAACTGCTTCTCAGAATAAATTCATGTAAGCTCCTAAAATTTCATTAAAATTGATTTCTAATCAAAAAAAAGGAAGAGTCTCATCATGAAACTTTTATGTTCCCGCAGGTGTGAAGCTGTAGCATGCAGCAAACTTAAAACACAATTAGAATAACATACACCATCTAAAACACTGAAACCGTAATGGTTCAAAAGATGGTAAAAAAATTCAGTCGGTGTGTTTAAGTCAAACATGGCAGGGCCAGGCAGCCAGTCAGGTCGGTTGAGTTGTAAATGTCTTCCAGCAGGAAAAGCCAAGCTTCAGTGCAAGGCGAGCAGTCTGGAGTCGACAACTTTCCCCTGCTGCAGCTCCTCCCTGCAGCCCACCCAAGAAGCAGCCCATGGGCATAAATTTGAGAGCCTGACTCGCTGTGGATTTAAAACAATCTGCATGTCTCTCACTCCTCCACACTCGCTCTGAAATGTTTCTCTCATTCACCCTTTACTCTCCTCTGCCCTTCTTTCCTTTCCAACAAATTCCACTGTTAATGAAAATAGAAAGCTCTTTTTCAGCATGTGCCAATAATATTATTTTAGTAAAGACCTAATTCAGCTTGAAAATATGCAGCAAATGCAGAGGAATAGTATTTTTCTGTGTTGGTGAGATAGTTTAATAATTCTCTCCTTTGTTCCCTACCGTAAAGGAGACGATGTCAAGGTTTTGCTGGGTTAATTATATCCAGTGACTTGTTCTTTCCTGATTATTTAATTTTTGCTTTGCCACGAAGCACACCGTTAGTTTCCTCCTGTTGCACCAGACCACAGAGAACAGAGCTATGACAAAGACTAATGTTACATAAAAACAGAAATTCACTTCAGTTTAGGCCTTCAACAAGTCATCATTTCTGATAATCATGTGCTGTACAGTTACTCTGTTTGACTTCACTTTAGTTATACATGCTTATCTCTGAAGTAAGATTTGTTGTAAAGGCTATGAACAGATGTAACGTATAAATTATAAACGAAGGCGCAGTTTCCAGTGAACCACCAGCGAGTTTCCTTATGCGGCCTGAAGTCCGATCAAAGTGCTCTACGGGCTGGATGACAGGTCCGACCTGTGAATGTGACACGTTTGACTGATAGTGCTGTTACCTCTGACCCATACAGATTCATGTCAGTGTATCAGTGACGGCTTGGCCTGCATTTGGCTTGCAATGGTAGTAAGTTATGTGTGTGTCACTGTGCTACGACCATGCATGTGGACCCACTTCCTGTTATGGCATCTGATCTGGTTAACGTGGCATCAGCAGACCGCTGTAGATTCTCACAACTGTCACTTACTTACAGATCAGTGGAACAGGAATAGAAAGAGACGCCAGAGGCTCAGCCACAAAGGATTACGATAAAGCATGAGAATGCTTCCAAAGTTGAGGTAGAAGAATGAGATGTGGAGTAGAATCACTTGGTAGAGAAATAACACAAACAAAATGAGCCTTCATCGCTCTATGTTTGTTTGTTTGTTTTGTGTTTGTGTGGCTGACCACTATTCTTTTTACATTAACATTACGCATGGCAGCAACATGGTGTTTGGTTCAACCATTATTTAAAAACCAGGTTTGGAAAAAAAAAATCCAGTGGGACATCAAGAGATGTTCTTCGTTTTCAGCTACAGCTACATAATAAGATGGTACATTTGAGATAAATGCAGTTAAACCCTACTAACTAACATCCAGAGGCGTGGATATGGTTCTTTATAAATGGTCGGTAGTTCTTTGAGGAAATCTGACATGAATTAGAAAACTCTCACACTTTTTATCTTGAAGTTTGGGGAATCTGTCTGTCTTTTCACAATGACTGCACAATCTAAATAACAAAATCTCTACATTAAATCTATATAACTGTACTCTTTGTGAGCATTGACTGAGGGGAATCCTTAATTCAGAGTATGCAAACATGGAATTGAATGATTGGTCAAATTTATAGCTGGATTTCTTTTACTGGCCTGACATTTAGATTTGTGTCATATTTTCTTAGAATGATGTTCAAGAACATAAAAACATCACTTTGATATCACATTTAACTCAGGTATTCCACATCCTATCAGTACTAAGGTGATAGTCACTATCAGAACTGAAGTAGCATCTTTGTGTGTTGCATACAGCCCTACCAATGATCAGAAATTCATGTTCTCTTACTAAACATATCAAGATTCCATCTGTATACATCATGGAAAGAGCCTGGAATGTCAAACTGCAAGCTATCCAAGAACATCTGCTGAGCGAAGGATCTTCGGATGTTATCTCATCTCAGATAATAGTGTTACAGTCTATAAAAACACAAAACCTGGATGTGGATCCAAACTCGTTCTCAAACTGTAGGGTGAGTCTCTCAAATGCTGCCTCTCTCTCTCTCACTCATTTCGGAAATAATTATTCCACTTGTAAAATGTAACAGCCTATCCCGTAAAACAGTGCTTGAAATGAAGCGGCTTACATAGAAAGCATTACGGAGGAGTAATCTAATCTCTCTACACAAAGTTAAAATGAGAGGTTGCCATTTTGGGGATGGTATAAAGAGTAGCAATGCGTTCAGTAGAGATTTAAGAGGCCCTTTTTTTGTTTTGGTTAGGGTTGGTGAACTCAAGAAGCTTCCAGGCCTCATCATATCTGAAAAATCCAAACCTCAGATACCACACAGTGTAAGGGAAACACAGTTCTTATTGGTGGACAGCAGAGAGATGCGGGCGGTGAGGATGGCAACTATCACATGTTGTAATTATACCAATGATGGCAGCACCCGAACTCACCGTGGCTATGGAAACCCGGTGAAATAACAAACATCGCCTCCTCTTGCTGTCGCCTGCAGACAGGAGATAGCACCGTGAGTCATCGGTGGCTAAGAAGACACACACTGAAACACAGGAGCAGCCAAAGACAATCGCACATGTAGGTTCAAGATCATGCCAGAATACACTCACCTGCACACACAAACAATGAATTAATCAACTTAAGTTCCAATCAGCATCGATCACATCACTTCTATCAATCTGATCAAGCAGCTTGATCAAATTTTTTTCAAATTCACAAACTTTTTTCCTGTCTTCCTGCTGATGTTTGTCATTCACAGCCAACCCCAAACACAAACCCGTTGTTACAACTGATGCAACAGTAGGAAGTGAGTACAATCTGTGTGGGATGTTTGTGCATATGAAAGTTATTCACACTCTCACCTGGATGCTATTAGCACTACTTTGATTTCTAATATCAACCACATGAGACGATACTTAGCAGTTAGCATGCCTAACTGCTTTTATACACATGCACACAAGCTAACGCATCATGAACCGCCACCCTCATTCAAAGGAGGGGGGGGGGTGGACTCCGCCTGTTAGTCTCATTTTAAGTCTGCATCCCACATGTAAACATATTCCCTAAGGCATGGGCTTATCCGAAAAAATAAAGTACAGCAAGCATCATTCTAAATGATTCCTGTTGCTCCTCGTGTGACTATAGCATTATGTTATAGAGACACCACAGGGGGTCCCACAACTGATGAGTATAACTCTGACCTGTGGTCAAATGTTATGGATTAGATTAATGATGGAGTTGTCTCCTTTTTCAAATTATAATTGCATCATATTTTTCTTCAACTCACTTTTTGTATTATGTAATCATTCCCTGATTGGATCTGCCAGGGATTGTGATCAATATTTATCATTTATATTCTACTGCTAACTATTAGTGCAGGTCAATGGATGAACAGGTTTTTACAACAATCAATACTGGATCAACGCAAACTCAAACTCATCAACAGGAATAAATTTGAGATTAAATAATACCTGAACCAATAAAAAAAAGGTCTCACTTTCATTTTTACAGTCAGTTTAATCAGATCTGTATATATCTATAGTTACGGTACTTTGAGTCTGTTGATTCTCGTGCTTATTTCTTTGATTCGGATGTTTAGTTCAGTAATGTCAAGGATTGTGCAGTTGTTGACATTTTTTATCAAGGTAAGATGTCAGCAGTGATGTGCGGTCAGGGGAGGCAGGTGAGGCACAGCCTTACCTGCCATAATGACAGAAAAAAAATGAAAAATGGAAGAAATAAATTAAATGGTTATATTTACCCACTGGTGCGTATTGTAAAGTTATTTTCTATTCAACATCACCAATTTTAGGTTATTTTTACTGAAAATTGCTGAATTTTCACATTTACCGCTGAAATACGGAGAAGAAACCTGCGGTGAGGCACCAACCCTGCCTCACCATAGATTGCACAATGGCTCGACTAGCTGTGTTGGCATGCTATACTGTGAGACCGCGATGCAATCTCTATACGTCGCTATTAAAATGTTTTAACACGTTTGCTCTATGAACTAAATTTCTATAATTTAGCTAATGTATATAATGTACAGTGTTTTTTTGTCAACAACTTCCTTTCTTGAGTTGAGCTGTCCTGAACCTGCTGGAACAAGGCGCTAGGTGAGATACGATGCTGTCGTGCCTCATTGGTAGGGGGCGCTGGTGATCCCAGGGATTCGGCCGAGGATTCCTCTTCCTCAGCCGCAGAAGAAGTGACAGCAAACTACAGCCATTCATTTGTTTTCCGCTCGCCTTGCCTTACCATATAATTTTTTTCACTGCTTTTGTTCAGAAGGAGCGGTGCATAGACTTCATTTACAAGTAAACGTAACATATAAACAAACATGTAGGTAACAACATAACAACTTATTTTTTAATCAAATGTGCTTATTTGTGTCTTACAGTTTGTACGTGTAAATAATTCTGCTCTGAGACTTTAAAAATAACCCACTCACTGTTGATAATTAAATGTGAATAAGCTACATTGTAGTTCATATGTTTGTAAATCTAATTATGATGAGATCGGTGCCTCACCAGCCATGAACCTCACCGCACGTCACTGGATGTCAGCTATGTATTTTTTTCCACAACAAACTACATCTTAGTGTCAGTCAACAACTATCAGAGCATTCAAGTAATTTCTTGACAGGTATGGTCGGAGCCCGTGTGGTGTATGACCTGGTAACTATGCAGGAGATTGGAGTTTGTGTCCTGTAACAGTACAGTGAAGTTTTTTCCACAGTAACATATTTCTATAATCTTAATACAGTGTGTTCCTAGCTTATAGCTACTGTAACCGTACTGTAACCACAGCTCATTTGCCCAAACCACAGTATTTTGCTTACCTTAATCCTGCTGAAGTCACCACAGAACATTATCCAGGGCTTTTGTGGAGCCGTCTAACATCAGCGCTCTCAGCGTTGATGTTTTACGGGATGTCCTGACTGTCTCAGATCATTTCCTTTACATTTAAAGCAGCAATTTGTCTGATGTGTTTCTTAATGGAAGAAGACTTTCAGAAAGACTGCATTATTTTCTCTTTCTATTGCAAGCTCCTTTAAGCTAATGCAATAAAAATTTTCTGAACGCCTAATGCCATTGCCACCTGTTGTCATCCTCTCTCATTTAGTTATCATATTATGTGTCCAGTGTTCTGTCTCCGAGGGGAGGGAGGATCTAAAAGAAACATCATTGCAATTCGATGTTATGAAAATTCAAATTACTGGCATAGATGATAATTTGGGCCTTATTTGATACTCAGATGTCTGCAATGATGACAAGAGAAACAAAAGCCAGGACCCAAATCCATACCATCCAATCTCCATGAAGTGTTGATGAATGATGATACTCATCGTGAATAAAGCCCTGCTGCAGTTTGAAACCAACACAAACTCAATTCAATGAACCAAAATAACCTTCAAATACCAGACCCTGACCCAGCGATCTGGCGGAGCGCACTGTCTCTTCATGAGCCTTGAAGTGCACCAGAAAAAGTAGAAAATCAGGAGAGAAAAAAGTAGCAGGGGGTAAAGAAAAAGGAATGTTTGTGTGTCTTTACTTGTGTGTCCTTTGGAGCATCCCCAGGCCCGTCTACTCTGTCCTCCTGGTGGCTGAAGCCAATCGGCTCTGAGCCGCGAGCTTCCGTGGTTTTAGTCGAGGCCGGCACAGACAGACAGCTGCTATTAAACCCTGATTGTTTCAGGTTCACAGGGTGTGAAAGGGTCTGATTGAGGGACTGTGATCCCAGTGAGGGTGGTCTCTCTCCCACTTCTCCTTCCCCTTCCTCAGCTCTCCCCCTCTCTCTCTCTGGAAGGTGGGAGGAGGTTGTTGGTGAGGAGGGGGGGTTTCAGGGGGATGGGGGTTGCAGGCATCACGTGACTTGTGTTTCTTGCTGAGCGGACCAAAATGGAATCTTGACAAAAACACACCACTTGTTGCTGCCTGCCTCCTGGTACCCGTGTGTCACATTACCAGCAGCAACAAATCACACATGTTTATCATGTCACTAATACAAGCTGAGCTACATTAACTCCATGTTGACATATTTCACATTCAGACTTTGCTCTCACACATCTCTTAATGAACAACTGTCATTGCACAACTTGCTTCTAACGTGCATAATGTGCAGTTTACCCACACAATCCACCCGAAGTGTCCCACCAACCTTTGTTAATACTGACCCAGTAGAAGAAGAAACACATTCCATTGAATTCAATTGTATTCGGTCTGATAGTGACTTATCACCAGCCTGATATGGTGGTGATAAAGCAGATCAGTCCTCTTCTTTGACTGGACAGGAGGATGCTTCCTGAATGGTCAATTTGTTTAAAAGCATTCCCATTAAGGAGCCTTTTGGCCTTAACATGCTAGATAAAGACCAGGGAAGACAAGGCAGCTACCCTGTAGAGCTTTTCACACGTGGCCAAAGGACAAGTGCACTTTCCTCCCTCAAAAAGCTTTCCCCATGTCAACCTTGAGAGGATTCCAAGTGTTTCTCCGAAACGGTTTGATGCTCCACAAGCTGATGCCATGGTGTTTTCCTGTTATCCCACTAGATGTTTGAGGTGTTAAGCTTTCTGCCCCACACAGGGTGGTTTAGAACAGACATAAATTAAAACTCTTCATCAAACACCAGAACCTCTGACCACAACTTTTAACTCTTTAGACATTTAGAACAATTAAAAATATAACAATCTGTCAATTCATATAAACAAGTTTGCAAACTTTTTTTTTGTCTATGCCTTTCGGGCTTCTGGAGAGTTATTAAGACTCATCTCTATGTGTGTGTGAGTGTGTCAGTGTAAATAGTGTTTGGAGAGGTTGTGAATTTGTGTGCTGAGCACTTCTCACTGTCACTTTGGAATAAATAAGTGTTTGGCTGTTCTATTGAGTCCTGTGTTAACACTCTTCAGTCCACGGCCCCTACAAGAGGGCCTACACTCTAATCTTCCTACATTAACAGCTATAGTAGCTTCTTACAAGGATAATTACACTGAATGCAACAATCTCTGTCAGATTACAGATTGCTGAGGGCTTGAATGCATGACAAATGTGCAAAAAAAAATCGGGTTCAGTGAGTTAATGAATCGCTATTTGTCAGTCTGTGGACATTTAATGCTCTTTTCTGCCTCCTGAAAACTCACACTGGGCTCAGTGATGATTTTGTCCTGACAGACTCACATTTGGAAAAGATAGTGGCACCTCAAGTATTTCAGGTTACAAGAAACAGCTGTTTTCGGAGATCCTTCGCCCCTCGGCTGTGCCAGATGATTTTAAGATGTATTCCAAGACAGAATCCCCAAAGAAGAGTGAGAGACGCACGTCTAACGGAAAGAACTTAAATTTCTGATGTTCAAACTCCGACAAACTGAAGTTCGCGCCAGCACATTCTTCTTAGCTCTACATATGGACAAAAAAGACAAGACTCGAGGCTCGTTTGCGTTTAACCAGCCCGCAAAGTACCTCACAGACAGGATGGTAAGATAATGTGTACTATTCATTCTGAATTCACGTTAAGTGATGATATTTGGGTTGAAAAGTAAGAGTAACCCAACGTATTTAACTTGAGGCAACGCATAACAGCGTAAAAACCTTGCACAATCACCTGGAGGGATGGATCCAAAACAGGACAACTTCTGGCTCCCAAACATCCCCCTTAACAAAATCTACAATTTCCCCCCGAACCAGAAATAAAATTTGGTGTGAAATAATTCAACAGAACATCAAAAACGTCCCAATCACAGTGAAAACTTTAAATACACTTTTTAACGAGGACATGAATAAGCCAAACTTACCCCAGTCTAAAGAACACTCAGCATCAAACTTTTGACTTGATTCCCCGGAGCCGCTGAAAGAGCTCCAAGTGTCCACGGGTTGTGAAAACTGCGTTTCCAGAAAAACTCTCCGTTGTCTTATCTGTTTCGGACGCGCTCGGATGGAGACGTTTTGAGTCTACACACAAACAGACATGTTATCCTCCTAAAAAAGCACTTTACTATTGATTTCTTTCACATCACATTCACTTAACGCAAACGGTGACGAATGTGAACCCCATGTTCGGCTATGGAGTCCCGCAACGCGCCCCGGAGTCGGTTCCACAGCCAATGTGGGAATGCGCACCCCCTGCTCTTCCTCCCTCCATCCTCCTCCCACCCTTTCTCTTTCTCCCCAGTCTGTGGACCACCCCGAAACAGGAAGTTCACTTTTTGTTTTTCTTAAAAAAAGGACCACGCTGCAAAATTACCATGAACCACACGTTACCCACCCAAGCAGAAATATTTTGCGCTCATCCCTCTTTAAATTCAAATCTAGTTTCAGCGACATTGTGAAGTTATAAAAAGGCATTACGCGCACGCACTTCTAAAATACTTGCATGCTCATTGCTCCATCTAAATAAAGCGTGTTCCTATGAAGTTATTGGGATAAAGTGTCTATAAATGTTTTTGTTTACTTTAATAGTGTAACTTCATAGCAGCTCTTCGGATAGCGTGTGTGGCTGGTTACGTGTAGGGATGCTGCAGATTGCTGCGCCTCGACGCTCAGAGTCCACCAGAAACCCTGGAGTGGATTTCAGTCTCCAAGCCCGGACCGGTGTGTTTGTGTTTGTGCGTGCGCGCGAGTGCGCGCGCGAGTGCGCGCGCGTGTCCACAAGATACCAAGAGAAGTTAACAGATTTTGGATTCTGATTAAGTCTTGTGTGTTCACTGTTGATGCTGTCACTGGTATTGACCATACAAAATGATTGCATGGTCAATACCAGTGACCATGACCATGATTGATTGATTGATTGACTGATTGATTGATTGATTGATTGATTGATTGATTGATTGATTGATTGATTGATTGATTGATTGATTGATTGATTGATTGATTGATTGATTGATTGATTGATTGATTGACTGACTCATTCATTCATTCATTCATTCATTGAAGAACTTATTTCTGTAGACAGAAATGATCAGAAGGGCTCTTCTGCAATTGTTCAGGTGGACTTGGTAGATGTGCATACAGTACTCTGTATGTGTATACTGTACTCTCTTTTATTTCTGTGTCTGTTTCAAATACACATGCATCACAACACACAACTCATTCCAACCATTCATTGCTTACCCTGACAGGGTTGTGAGGAAGCTGGTCTTATCCCAGTTGCCTTCCATTCACAAAGGATTTGTGTGGACAGCATTTAACAGGAACTTTGAGGTACTGGTGTTCATCCTCGTAATGCACAGGACAGCAGTCAGGGTCTCATCTCTTGAAAATTTTTTTAAAATCATTTTCTTAACCTATGATGGGGATAGTCAAGCTGTACCGTGTGTTATCCTTTCATATTGTTGGAGCTACTTTTACAGATAGTAGAAGTGAAAAACAGCCGTTCTTTCAGAGAAAGTTCTCTGTTGTGGTTCTTGGTGTTACTGCTGTTTGAAGGTCCAGCATGACGGTGTGGACGGATTATAACTTTATAGTAGGGCAGTAGATCAGTGGATTACTGGGTTTCTCATTTTTTAAATAAGCATACATACGGAATTAGAATGCAGAGGCAATAATAATGTTAATTATAATGCTTGTTAAAATGTCATTTATTTCTGACATAAAGAGAACAATAAATACAAGACGTTTTGAAAGGTTGGATGTAGTTAGTGAGACAAACAGTAATTTTTAAACAAAATGATTGATTTTCTTCCAACTAAGTTGTTTCTCTGGCAGAAACTAACAAACCATTACAATAGCAATGAAAGCTGAGTCAAAGTATAAACAGTTGGTGCCCTTAACAGAGGCAGGAGTCCATTGAGAACATACGGCCTATGGTTAAATCTGATTTTGTCAATGAAAGTCTTGGCTTTTATTCCTGTTATAGCTACTACTGTAGCAGCCAAGCAGGGAAATCTTGGATGTAAATAGGTCCACAGATGCTGGGACCATATGCCTCATCCGACAGCAGAAAGGATCCAACAGAGGCTTCACTCAAGATTATCAATCAGAGGGGATAAAAGGTGGAGAAGAAAATCCAGAGAGCCCACGGCTCTTATTGGATCATGAAAGACACATGTGTCAAACTAATGGCCTGCATTCCAAACCTGGATAGGCATCTCGCTTTATGTGGCTCATTAGAGATTGTAAAGGCTGTCGTTTGTGCAGTGCATTTCTGTGAAGCAGTTTCTCAGATCCTGGCTTCAAACCCACATGGGGACCTGGGACTTTTCTGCATCGCATTTGCTCCTTTTCCCCCTGTCTTGATAAGTTCCCTTTGGGTCCCTTCCACCATCAAAAACATATTTTATATGTGAATTGATGACTCTAAATTGCCCAAAGGCATGAGTCTTAGTAGTTTGTCTTAGTTAGTGACCCTGTGGTGAACTGGTGACTTCTGCAGGGTTACTCAGTGTCAGCTTAGGCACCAGCTTCCCAAAACTCTGCACAAGATAAGAAACAACACAGCAACACTGGATGGATATCTATACAAACATACCCATGGTAGTATCACCTAGCGATAGCTACCAGTGGCCGTAGCCAAGTGCTTAATATTGCTTAATATTTTTAGTAGAACACCAGCATTAAAAAAAACTGAGGTAGAGGGATGGAGGAGTAAAAGCATGTGTATTCTTCATGGGGATAAGCCAGCATCTCTTTAACAAGGCAACAGCGGTAGCATACAGTGGGAATATGGACCCAAGTATGCTAACCACCAAAAGCTGCAAAAAGCCAAGAAGTTAAATATCCTGCAACACAAATTATCCAAAGGTTAAAACCAGCTTTACTGTGTGGTCATCAAGTCGTCATTGTGTTTTCATCACTGGTGCATTTTTACATTGTATGAAGGTACAGAATAACGGCTGTCTTGAATGTCAGCTGAAAAAAAAAATCACAGCTATGATTAGTAATGTTTATTCTAATTCTTATTACTATCACCATTACTATTACTATTACTATTACTATTGCTGTTAGTACTACAGTCATCAACATTATACTGCCAAGGTTGTATAACATGATCAGATGTAAATACATTCATATCATCTTACATTTACTGATGGTCTTTTGAGTCCCGAAGTGAGTAATGGCCTCTGTTTTACTGCTGAAAAACTGACGAAAAATATAACACAAGGTCATAATAAGAGGAGATATCACTGGGAAACACTATTCTCTTGTGACAGTTGATAAATTAATCTAGTTTTAATCAGTGCTTTATTGTACTTTAAAATAGAGAACAATTGAATTACATGGTGCATTCTTATGTCGAACAATCAAACAGCAAATTAAGCAAAAATATACTAGCTCACTACTGAGAATCAGCATTGCTGCATTCTTCGTGGTGCTTTTTTATTGCTCCATGAAGTTTAAAGCAAAGAAATGAAGCAAACAGAAATAAAAATTACAAGTATCACAGATTAGAGCAAGTTAACTCATTTAAGTAAGAGCGAAAGCTTTATTTGTTCTGAATATTTTAGGGCTGAACATGGGCTCTTTACTCACTGCTTAGCGCTTTATTTGTTCAAAGTTGGCCTCAAACTATTATTCCAAAACTTTTCATTGTTCTTATTCTATAGAAGTCAGAATGTTTGATGACAGTAATCGATTGTGAGACATGTTCTTACTTAAACAGTCAATTACTGCCAGAATATCTGTGGAGGATGAAGAATTTATCAGATTTATATCATAAATACATTCATTACTGTGCTGCATTGCCGGAGTCTGTAAGGCATATGTAAGGCCACTGGAGGACACAGTTGAACATGCCTGTGAGTGGAAGCGAAAGCAAATCTGTCACTAAGACTCTGGGCAGCTGGACACCATTCCTCCATGCAGCAAAATCCACAAAATCTTTACAGGATTTGTTTTTCCATTGCAGATGGTCCTTTGCACATGTTTTCTTCCCATTGGTCCAGGGTCGTACGCTGGCAGTGCTGCAGGTACTACATATAAGTGTGCTCCCTGTCTGCAACAGCTTTCACCTCATGCCGTAGACACCGGAAAGGTGAGATCAACATGGATGCAATGCAAGAGGCATTTGACATAAACACTATTTACCTTCAGGCACTGAATGTTGGACAGGTAAGAGATTTGTTATTCACTATGTAATGTAAAGTGCTATGCATTTAGGACAGCTGTTGCATCAAAGCATGTAAATGTTAAATCGCATCGATTTAACAGCTTGAACAGCGTGACATACATACCATACAAACAGAGTGTTCAGTGCTCATCATTCAGTTTTACAGATTTTCTCCCAACATCATTGTATTTTAAAAAACTTATCACAACTCTAAATTTAGATGGATTAAATCTTCCATGATGGACAATCATGTTGACATTCTAGATTTTAAAGTTATGCAGAGAGATGTATTCTCATTTACTTGCCCGAAAAGTTAATGTCAGTTGATGATCAGTGTAATGCTGCTGCTAATTTATTTTATTTATTTATTTTATTAAGATTTATCTCAATAGGGAATAATCTACAAGTTGAAAACGAACGAACATTTTGAGCAATCAAAACCACAACATAGTAATTATGTCACTGTTACGAGGAATACATTTATATCCAATTGATTAATTTTTTTTTCAGCTCAGCCTAATTTTACAAACATACCTTTCACAAATGTATACTGTTTGCCTTTAATGTAATTTAAAATGTCATTATTATCATCATTAACAGTGTGATTTAGCAAAATTTTATTTACAATAAAATGACAACGAAATAATCATTGATAGGTGTGAAGTATAAGTTTAAAACAGAAAGACACTTGATCGTTTTGGCTCATTGTCTACTACTACTACTACTACTACTATTACTACTACTACTATGACGACGACTACTACTATTGCTACTACTATTACTACTACTACTATTACTACTACTACTACTACTACAAGTTTGTAATCCACAGTACAGTTTTGAATGGATTATTCGCAAGAGACACTAAAAGACAGCTTAACCCAGAGAGAATGGAGGCCTGAGTAAAGGTATTTTATCTTCTGCATTTTTTTGTACTTTTAAATGTCCAATAAATTTATGAGAAAATCACATTTTAATTTGAAAGATGGACATAGTACATTGAATACAGTAGAACATGGTGAATTTATGTAATGATTTTTAATCAAGTATTTGAACTGAGATCTTGTGAAATATGAAAACTTTACATTTTGCATCATGATATAGTTTGAATACAATGGCCCATTGTAATTGACAGCCATTCAGTTATGTTACAAATGTAGAAAAATATATTTACTGTATATATAGTGCACATTTGTGTGTGGTACAGTATATATACTGTATATGTATGTACTGTATACCTATATGTACTGTATGTGTATATATATGTACCTATACATATACGTACATATACGTATATATGTATGTATGTATACATACATATACTGTATATATTGGATCCATCCAGTAATTAAATTTTTTTATTTTTCATTTTATTGACTGATTTGATCCCCAAAGGGAAATTAATAAAACACACTCTAGTTAATAGATCAAACGCATGTAGCATGCATACATACATATTAGTGAGTAAAGGCCCCTGTAGCACACATACACACATGCAAGGGACAGGAGGTAGAGTGGCGAGCAGCTCCTTCATGGTGCGCCCCAAATGAGCCATTTTATGAAAGGAGGGCAGCGCCTTGCTCAAGGGCGCCTCGGCAGGGCTCCGGAGGTAAGCTGACACCTCCCACTGTCAGGTCACACTCTGGGTGTGACCCGATATTAAATCATAGGACAACCCACTCTACCGCTCGCTCTACCCCTGAGCCACTGCCGCCCCAAAATTAATAAGAATAGCTATTAGTTGTAGAAATACTATATTTAACATACAAAATAATGTATGAAACAGGACAATGCTGTGATTGAAGGGAAAATAATGTAATATTAATAAAATGTATGTTTTAAATTAATGTTTTATTTAAAAACCAGGAATATACTGGTTATATGTTTTTTTTATTCACTGTCACCAGAGGGCAGCATAATACAGTTCAGAAAACGGCAAGAAACGTCACAAACATGATGTAAATATTGAAATTTATTGCATGTACTAGATGTCAGTACACTCAGGTGATATCAGGGTAACATTCATAATATGTAAGCATTCTGTATTATTCATTTAGTATCTAGAATATCTGCAGATATGATACTATATTATGCTACTTATACGGAATCTAGTGATGCACTGAGGCATTTGGCTCATTTTCTGTTGATTTATTTGTTGTCCCAACAGATATGTGGTTTGATGTCAAAAGAAGCAAGAAATGTAAGTGGGGTTAATTTTAAATTTATAATTTAAAATAAAACATTTAGTACATACATAAAGCTTAAGTTTCCATTAGAACAAAGCAAAATATTATAATATTTTATGTACGCAATACTCACATATCTGCTTCTGTTTACAGACAGATAGTATTTGACATGACATATTTTGACAAACCTAAAGCAAAGCCAGTTTTGTTTTTGTTTTTTTAAATTTCCCTGGAACTGGATGACTGATTACCTACACAGACACATCTGAAGGAGGTGCCGCGGTCATTGGAACATGCAAATCGTGTTTTACCTGACAGGTGATGTATATGTAATTACCATTTCATATCCTGGTCGACGAAGGAGAGGAGGAAAGTGTGTTCGTAGGAAGAGAGAAGAGGAATGCCAAGAGTATAGGACTCAGAGTGTGGACATTGAATGTTGGAACTATGACAGGAAAAGGTAAAGAGTTGGTTGACATGATGCAGAGGAGGAAGGTGGAAGACCAGGTGGAAAGGTAGCAAGGTTAGAAGTTTAGGAGCAGGGTTCAAGCTGTTCTAGCATGGTGTAGATACGAAGAGAAATGGAGTAGGAGTTATCTTGAAGGAGGAGTTTGTTAGGAATGTCCTAAAGGTAAAAAGAGTGATGAGTCTGATCTATACAGGTTGGCAAGACAGAGAGGCAGAGATGGGAAGGATGTGGTATTGTATGAGGAAGTCTGGAGTGGCAGAGAAGTATGTTAGCGTGGTGCAAGACATGTATGAGGACTGTAAGACAGTGGTGAGATGTGCTGTAGGTGTGACAGAGTTCAAGGTGGAGGTAGGATTGCATCAGGGATCAGTTCTGAGCCCGTTCTTGTTTGCTATGATGATGGACAGGCTGACAGACGAGGTTAGATAGGAATCTCCATGGACTATGATGTTTGCAGATGACATTGTGATCTGCAGTGAGAGCAGGGAACAGGTGGAGGAGAAACTAGAGAGGTGGAGGTTTGTCCTGGAAAGGAGAGGAATGAAGGTTAGCCGCAGTAAGACAGAGTACATGTGTTTGAATGAGAGGGACCCAAGTGGAAGAGTGAGGTTACAGTGAGACGAGATCAAGACGGTGGAGGATTTTAAGTACTTAAGGTCAACAGTCCAGAGCAATGGAGAGTGTGGAGAAGAAGCGTGCACAGGCAGGATGGAACGGGTGGAGAAAAGTGTCAGGTGTGATGTGTGATTGAAGAGTTTCAGCAAAAATGAAGGGAAAGGTGTACAAAACTGTGGTGAGACCAGCGATGCTGTTTGGTCTAGAGGCAGTGTCACTGAGGAAAAGACAGGAGACAGAGCTGGAGATAGTAGAGATGAAGATGCTGAGGTTCTCTTTGGGAGTGACCAGGATAGATATGATCAGGAATGAGTACATCAGAGGGACAGCACATGTTATAGGTTTTGGAGATAAAGTCAGAGAGGCCAGACTGAGATGGTTTGGACATGTCCACAGGAGAGATAGCGAATATATTGGTAGAAGGTTGCTGAGTTTTGAACTGCCAGGCAGGATGCCTAGAGGAAGACCAAAGAGGAGGATTATGGATGTAGTGAAAGAGGACATGAAGGTATTTGGTGTGAGAGAAGAGGATGCAGAAGACAGGGTTAGATGGAGGCGATTGATTCGCTGTGGCGACCCCTGAAGGGAAAAGCCGAAAGGAAAAGAAGAAGATAAAGTGATGAGTCTGAAGCTTTAAATTGAAGGTGTGATGTTCAATGTTGTTAGTGGGTATGCTCCACAGGTAGGATGTGAGCTGGAGGAGAAGGAGAAACTCTGGTTGGACTTTGATGAAGTGATGCAGAGCATACGTAGAAGTGAGAGAGTTGCCGTTGGTGCAGACTTCAATGTACATATTGGTGCAGGACACAGAGGTGATGAGGAGGTGATGGGCAGGTTTGGTATCCAGGAGAGAAATGCAGAAGGACAGATGGTGGTTGACTTTGCAAAAAGGATGGAAACAGCTATAGTTAATACTGTTTTCCAGAAGAGGCAGGAACATAGGGTGACCTATAAGAGTGGAGGTAGGAGCACTCAGGTAGACTACACCTTGTCTAGACAGTGTAATGTGAAGGAGATCAGTGACTGCAAAGTAGTGGTAGGCGAGAATGTAGCCAAACAGTGTAGGATGGTGGTGTGTAGGATGACTCTGGTGGTGAGGAAGATGAAGAGGGCAAAGGCAGAGCAGAGGACGAAATGGTGGAAGCTGAAAAAGGAAGAGTGTTGCAGGACTTTTAGGTAGGAGTTAAGACAGGCTCTGGGTGGTCAGAAGGTGCTTCCAGATGACTGGACAACTACAGCTAATGTGATCAAGGAGACAGGTAGGAGAGTACCTGGTGTGTCATCAGGAAGGAAAGTAGATAAGGAGACTTCGTGGTGGAATGAGGAGGAACAGGAGTTTATACAGAGAAAGAGGTTAGCTGAGAAGAAGTGGGACACTGAGAGGACTGAGGAGAGTAGACAGGAGTACAGGTAGATGCAGAGTAAGGTGAAAGCATAGGTAGCAAAGGCCAAACAAGAGGCTCATGATTACTTGTATGCTAGGTTGGACAGTAAGGAGGGGGAGATTGAGCTATACAGGTTGGCAAGACAGAGAGACAGAGATGGGAAGGACGTGCAGCAGGTTAGGGTGATTAAGGATAGGGATGGGAGTTTATTGACAGGTGCCAGTATTGTGATGGGAAGGTGGAAAGAGTAGTTTGAAGAGTTGATGAATGAGGAAAATGAGAGAGAACAAAGTATAGAAGAGGTGGCTGTTGTGGTCCAGGAAGTAGCAAAAATTAGTCAGGATGAAGTGAGGAGGGGATTGAAGAGGATGTAGAGTGGAAAGGCACTCGGTCCTGATGATATACCTGTGGAAGTGTCTAGGAGAGGTGGCAGTAGAGTTTCTGACGTGGATGTTCAACAAGATCTTAGATAGTGAGAAGATGCCTGAGGAATGGAGGCGAAGTGCCCATTTTTAAGAACAAGGGAAATGTGCAGAGTTATGGCAACTACAGAGGAATAAAGCTGATGAGCCATACAATGAAGTTATGGGAAACAGTAGTTGAAACTAGACTAAGGGCAGAAGTGAGCATTTGTGAGCAGCAGTATGGTTTCTTGCCAAAAAAGAGTACTACAGATGCAGTATTTGCTTTGAGGATGTTGATAGAGAAGTACAGAGAAAGCCAGAAAGAGCTGTATTGTGTTTTTGTAGATCTGGAGAAAGCTTATGACAGGGTGCCCAGAGAGGAACTGTGGTATTGTATGAGGAAGTCTGGAGTGGCAGAGAAGTATGTTAGAGCGGTGCAAGACATGTTTGAGGACTGTAAGACAGTGGTGAGGTGTGCTGTCGGTATGACAGACGAGTTCAAGGTGGAGGTGGGACTGGGATCATGTATCAGCTCTGAGCCCCTTCTTGTTCGCTATGGTGATGAATAGGCTGACAGACAAGGTTAGATAGGAATCTCCATGGACTATGATGTTGGCAGAAGACATTGTGATCTGTAATGAGAGTACAGAGTAAGACAGAGTACATGTGTGTGAATAAGAGGGACCCAAGTGGAAGAGTGAGGTTACAGGGAGAAGAGATCAAGAAGGGGACTTAGGGACAACAACCCAGAGCAGTGAAGTATGTGGAAAAGAGGTGATGGAATGGGTGGAGAAAAGTGTCAGGTGTGATGTGACGAGTTTCAGCTAAAATGAAAGGAAAGGTGTACAAAACTGTGGTGAGACCAGCGATGTTGTTTGGTCTAGAGACAGTGTCACTGAGGAAAAGACAGGAGACAGAGCTGGAGGTAGCAGAGATGAAGATGCTGAGGTTCTCCTTGGGATTGACCAGCATGGATAGGATTTGAGCCAGTCAGGAATGAGTACATCAGAGGGACAGCACATGTTCGAGGTGTTGGACATTAAGTCAGAGAGGTCAGGCTGAGATGGTCTGGACATGTCCAGAGGAGAGATAGTGAATATAATAGTAGACGGATGCTGAGTTTTGAAGTGCCAGGCAGGATGCCTTGAGGAAGTCCAAAGAGGAGGTTTATGGATGTAGTGAAAGAGGACATGAAGGTAGTTTGTGAGAGAAGAATATACAGATGACAGGGTTAAATGGAGGCAATTGATTCGCTGTGGCGACCCCTGAAGGGAAAACATAAAGGAAAAGAAGAAGAAGATCCTGAGCTATGTGTGCCATACAAACCAAACTACATTCATTCATTCATTTCAGGGGCGGCAGTGGCTCAGCAGTAGAGCAAACGTCTTGAAGATCAAATCAGACGTCTTGAAGATCAGACATAGCCCGCTCCCGCCAAGACACCTTTCGGAGTGTGAGCTGAGAGCGGGAGGTGTCGGCTCACCTCCCAGCCACTGCTGACGCGCCTTTGAGCAAGGCGATGTCTCCCCCCACAAGCTGCTCATTTGGGGCGCGATTCCTCACGAGACCCGTCACTCCGCCTCCCCTATACCTCTATACTAATTGCATGCCTACAGGGCCCTAGTGTGTTGTGCCTGTTTCAGGGGCCTGTATATAACCTCATGCTGTGTTTAACACATATATTTACATGTGAGTGAAAAGAGAATTTCCCCATTAGAGGGATCAATAAAGTGAATTTAATATTTAATCTTAATCTTATTCATTTTCTCAACCAGCTTCATCTGCTTGCACAGGTTGCGGGACTAAACTACACATTTGCAGTAAAATTATATTTATTGATAAGATGATGACAAAATAAAACCTATTTTTGTGATCACATTTATATCATCTAGCTATGACCAGAAGACATAGTATGATTACCTGGAGCATGTACTTCAATGAAATTAAAAAAAAATTAACATTGAAATTCAAGCTTTAAATCTTTAATGACATTATCTTACTATTCTATACTATTTCATCCAGTGTACTCCTAGGGGGTCAAAGCATGGTATTGCTGGTACGTATGTAAACTCTCATATCGGCATAAAATAACCTCATTTGGTGGTTTGTTGACAGAATTAGGTCCCCACAGGAATGTGTGTGGTAAGACTGGAGAGGGTTAGGGTGGCGCAGCAAGGGCTGTGACATTAATTCCCTGAGCTGTTCTGATGCAAGCTCCAAATGGATCATGAACTATTTAAGTCCAGCGGCCCCTGTTCTTATTGGAACATGCAGAACAGCACACACAAACACACACACACACACACACACACACACACACACACACACACACACACACACACACACACACACACACACACACACACACACACACACACACACACACCACGCGTACTAGAAAGTCGGGAATTATGTTTTTTATTATGTTTATTTTTTAGTTTTATTATGTTTTTTTTAATTTTATGTTAATTTTTTTTTATTGCTCATAGTAGTCGTAGTATTCATAGTAATAGTATTAGTGTTTCATCTTATTTACATTTTAAAGCTATTTTGATCGTTGTCACTGTAAATCTTTGGCTCCCTCTGAAGGTGATGACCAAACTAACATCATGTCCTCTTCTGATCCCACCACTGACAAGAATGGACTTCTTAAAGCACAGACTTGACCCACTGTGTCTAATGTTGTCCAAAATCACACTCAAAACCCAGTATTTGGGTTTCATTTCATGTTTTGTCTTTTCTATTCCTTCAAGTTAAGTTCTGTACTTTGTTAAATTTAATCACTTGTTTACAGTATTAAGTAGTAGAACTTTATTCCATCAGGGAAAATCACATTAGTGATAGTAACACAGTGTGATTTACAGTTTTTATCAGGTGTCTTTGCTACATTGGCTCAGGTAAACAGATGAAGGCATGACAGAGCAGGTATGAAATGCCATGAGTCTGCTGTTTCCCTCAGCTATGACACCTTAATTAAGAATATTTCACTTGAGTTCAGGTTAGTTTTAAGGACAGCTTTTTCTCTGAAAAGACAAGATCCAGCAAGTAGTCAGTGAACATCAAGAACAGGATTTAGAAGTTGAAAGATAATTCCCTTAGGATCTGAGAGAATCTAAGCACAGCCCAAATAGTTAATATGAATTCTGAGTTAAATTTGAGAGGACCTGAAAGTTAGAGGTTTTTTTTACTATTATTAGTGCGAAAATAGAAAGGGTTGGATTTAATTTGTTTGTCTAGCTGTGCCCAAGCAGCAAACTTTTTGCCTTTTTGATCTTGACCATAACTTAAAGCAATCCAGTGTCACACACAAAACAGACCCACTGATCCACTGGAGGATACCATGTTGTAATGTACATGTTAGATCTGTTTCTTGTGTCTGTCCAGTTCAGATGTATTAACTGACCTGACAGCTCAAACTCGATCTAGTCAGGGATTGTAAAGAATTTAGGGAAACACTTTGGGGTTGGGAATGAACACTCTTCTGCAGCAGCATTCGGTTTAAGATGGTTTGGGACTGTGTAGCAGACCATTGCACTTTGAATGATTTAATGTGTCATTTTTTTTTAGTCGTCGCATGGCTTTTTTGTGTTTGATAGTTTTTGCTTTCTCTGTTAGATTTATAACTCTCAACATTAGCTATGACAGAAGCCACAGGTATATCACTGAGGAGATATTATCTACCAGAGCAATCATAGCATTACAAAGATTCAGTCCTCAAGTACACCCCAGTCTTTTGAAATATTGTTTATGTGGTATTTTGCTGTATGTCAAGTGCCAGTCATGTGTTGCCTGGGGACTAAAGTTGTAAATGTATTGCTTTTGATCAAATGTTTTTCTCATATTCAAGAGATCCCTGCGGTGGTGCAGGCAATCTCCAACGTGGGGCTTGTTGGGTGTCCCATTGCTGTCAGTTCCTGACATCAGGTAATGCATCTCGCTCAAACTAGCATAAACCTGTCTTTATTAGTTGGGTGTAACATCATGCATGCTGCTATTGCACAAAGTGTTTTCAATCGTGCATATTTTTGGTGCTGTCTCTCATTTGCCTGAGGCTTTTCACTAACCAAGTACAGTATTCTTAATCTTGCTCTTTGTAGAGAAGAGGAGATAAGGACATAAATGGGATTTCCATTTTTTGGAATAAGCAATTATCCCAAGTTATGCATATTGCATACTACAAATCCAGTCATTTCATTTAACTGCTCGACCTGAAGGCTGGAGCGCTGTTCCCTTTTCCTTTACAATGCAAAATCTGCGTCTTAATGAGGGTTAGGATTAGGCTAACAAAATAACTAACTTCTTTAAGCAGGTACAGAATTGACTTCAAACATTTCTAAAACCATAGCGCTGTCACGCCTTATGATATACTTTTTTTCATTCAGCAGTAATCTCAGCCTTGTTAAAAAAGATCACAAATCATTTTTATAAGACAGTGTCCTGGCACGATAAACATAATCCAGTTTTTAGCAACAAGCAGACGCCTAGCATATAGTGAGCACAAAACAAAGCAAATGTGTTTGAAGGACATCTCTTCTACAAATATGTCATAACCAAAGTGACTACCATGATCGTGATGCGATCATTACACCTTCGGGGGACATATGTATACAAGCAAACCTTGGTTTTCGGACGCTTTGGACATAGAAAAAATCAGAATTCGACCAAAAAATTCAGAATTTTTTTGTGTTGGAAGTCGAACAAAATTTGGAAGTCGAACGTGAAACAAACGCAGTAACATCCATCCTCCTCCTCCTCTCCAACGTTCACGTATGCCAACTGCTCACCACCACAAAGGTAAAAATTCTTATCTTTATTGTTCTGATGCTTTAACTGTAATGTGCTTTTTATTTTAGTTTACTGTATTCAATCATTTTTCACTTAATTTGCGTTCCATTGCCTATGGTACGAGTTACGGTACCATAACCTTCTGTCCAAAAGACGACGGTAACTCGTATCGGAATCTGCGTGGTGAATGATAATCGGAACGAAATAAGTTTTTCTCTTCTTTTTTGAACCGGAGCCCGCTACGCTCACCTGAACACACAATCGAACACTGGCACATTACGCATGTCGAACTCAACAGAACAAGAGCATTATATTTACATGCAATCCCTATATTTATAACAGCAAGTCCCAAAATAAGAGCATCACAGGATTGTACTTAACTCTTTCTTGTGTTTTCTTCTTTCTTTTACATTTCTTTGATATGTTTCCTTCATCCTCACTATACAATTTGATATACAAATGACATTATGAAATAACATATAGTACGCGGATACAGCAGCAGCAAATGGATGGATATTATGTTGAAAAAAAGGTAGTTTTCTAGTGTCTTGGAACGGATTAAGACCATTTACATTATTTGTAATGGGAAAAATGTATTTGGAATTCGAACTAATCCGTATTCGAACAGCCTTCCAGAACAAATTGTGGTCGGAAACCAAGATTTGCCTGTACTCAGATGATCTTCAAAGAAGTTTGACTCCAGAATAACCAAGAAAAAACGTAATTGATGAAAAGGCAGTCTGTTCTTTAACCAAACATGCTTTTGCTTCTGTGTAGCTTGTAGTAAAATATTTTTTTGCTGACATTTATAGTCTTTTTTTTTTTTTTTGTTATCTTAAATTGTAATATGTAACCAAATAGGAATTAGTGCGTGGACTGATCAGGATTCATAAAAATCAGCCCTATTTGGCATACCTTTGTGTGATTACAGGTGCTCCAAACTGTTAGGGGCATTAGATCTTGTACTATATTTAGTGTGATTTAATGTAGAATGTCATGTCTTTATAGCATGTCCTTCAGCTTTATTACATGCAATATGAACTATTTTCAGACAGCAAGTATAGCATCCACTGTGAATAAGCTTTAAATACAGTAACCATAACTTCTTCTTCTTTTCCTTTTTGGCTTTTCCCTTCAGGGGTCGCCACAGCGAATCAACCGCCTCCATCTAATCCTGTCCTTTGCATCCTCTTCTCTCACACCAACTACCTTCATGTCCTCTTTCACTACATCCATAAACCTCCTCTTTGGTCTTCCTCTAGGCCTCCTGCCTGGCAGTTCAAAACTCAGCATCCTTCTACAAATATATTCACTATCTCTCCTCTGGACATGTCCAAACCATCTCAGTCTGGCCTCTCTGACTTTATCTCCAAAACCTCTAACATGTGCTGTCCCTCTGATGTACTCATTCCTGATCCTATCCTTCCTGGTCACTCCCAGAGAGAACCTCAGCATCTTCATCTCTGCTACCTCCAGCTCTGCCTCCTGTCTTTTCCTCAGTGACACTGTCTCTAGACCAAACAACATCGCTGGTCTCACCACAGTTTTGTACACCTTTCCTTTCATTTTAGCTGAAACTCTTCGATCACACATCACACCTGACACTTTTCTCCACCCATTCCATCCTGCCTGGACACGCTTCTTCACCTCTTTTCCCCACTCTCCATTGCTCTGGACTGTTGACCCCAAGTACTTAAAATCCTCCACCTTCTTGATCTCTTCTCCCTGTAACCTCACTCTTCCACTTGGGTCCCTCTCATTCACACACATGTACTCTGTCTTACTGCGGCTAACCTTCATCCCTCTCCTTTCCAGGGCAAACCTCCACCTCTCTAGCTTCTCCTCCACCTCGTCCCTACTCTCACTGCAGATCACAATGTCATCTGCAAACATCATAGTCCATGGAGATTCCTGTCTAACCTCGTCTGTCAGCCTGTCCATCACCATAGCGAACAAGAAGGGGCTCAGAGCTGATCCCTGATGCAGTCCCACCTCCACCTTGAACTCCTCTGTCACACCTACAGCACACCTCACCACTGTCTTACAGTCCTCATACATGTCCTGCACCGCTCTAACATACTTCTCTGCCACTCCAGACTTCCTCATACAATACCACAGTTCCTCTCTGGGCACCCTGTCATAAGCTTTCTCCAGATCTACAAAAACACAATGCAGCTCCCTCTGGCCTTCTCTGTACTTCTCTATCAACATCCTCAAAGCAAATACTGCATCTGTAGTACTCTTTTTTGGCATGAAACCATACTGCTGCTCACAAATGCTCACTTCTGCCCTTAGTCTAGCTTCCACTACTCTTTCCCATAACTTCATTGTATGGCTCATCAGCTTTATTCCTCTGTAGTTGCCACAACTCTGCACATCTCCCTTGTTCTTAAAAATGGGCACCAGCACACTTCTCCTCCACTCCTCAGGCATCTTCTCACTATCTAAGATCCCGTTGAACAACCCAGTCAGAAACTCTACTGCCACCTCTCCTAGACACTTCCAAACCTCTACAGGTATATCATCAGGACCGACTGCCTTTCCACTCTTCATCCTCTTCAGTGCTCTCCTCACTTCATCCTGGCTAATCTTTGCTACATCCTGGTCCACAACAGTCACCTCTTCTAGTCTTTGTTCTCTCTCATTTTCCACGTTCATCAACTCTTCAAAGTACTCTTTCCATCTTCCCATCACACTGCTGGCACCTGTCAATAGGCTTCCATCCCTATCCTTAATCACCCTAACCTGCTGCACGTCCTTCCCATCTCTATCTCTCTGTCTTGCCAGCCTGTATAGATCAGTCTCTCCCTCCTTACTGTCCAACCTAGCATACAAGTCATCATAAGCTTCTTGTTTGGCCTTTGCTACCTCTACCTTCACCTTATGCTGCATCTCCCTGTACTCCTGTCTACTCTCCTCAGTCCTCTCAGTGTCCCACTTCTTCTTAGCTAACCTCTTTCTTTGTATACACTCCTGTACCTCCTCATTCCACCACCAAGTCTCCTTGTCTACTTTCCTTCCAGATGACACACCAAATACTCTCCTACCTGTCTCCCTGATCACATTAGCTGTAGTTGTCCAGTCATCTGGAAGCACCTCCTGACCACCCAGAGCCTGTCTTAACTCCTTCCTAAAGGTCATGCAACACTCTTCCTTTTTTAGCTTCCACCATTTCGTCTTCTGCTCTGTCTTTGTCCTCTTCATCTTCCTCACCACCAGAGTCATCCTACACACCACCATCCTATGCTGTTTGGCTACACTCTCGCCTACCACTACTTTGCAGTCACTGATCTCCTTCAGGTTACATCGTCTACACAAGATGTAGTCTACCTGTGTGCTCCTACCACCACTCTTATAGGTCACCCTATGTTCCTGCCTCTTCTGGAAGAAAGTATTCACTACAGCCATTTCCATCCTTTTTGCAAAGTCAACTACCATCTGTCCTTCTGCATTCCTCTCCTGGATACCAAACCTGCCCATCACTTCCTCATCACCTCTGTTACCTGCACCAACATGTCCATTGAAGTCTGCACCGATGACAACTCTCTCACTTCTAGGTATGCTCTGCATCACTTCATCAAAGTCCAACCAGAATTTCTCCTTCTCCTCCAGCTCACATCCTACCTGTGGAGCATACCCACTAACAACATTGAACATCACACCTTCTATTTCTAGCTTCAGACTCATCACTCTATCTGACACTCTTTTTACCTCCAGGACATTCCTAACAAACTCCTCCTTCAAGATAACTCCTACTCCATTTCTCTTTCTATCTACACCATGATAGAACAACTTGAACCCTGCTCCTAAACTTCTAGCCTTGCTACCTTTCCACCTGGTCTCCTGGACACACAGTATGTCTACCTTCCTCCTCTGCATCATGTCGACCAACTCTCTACCTTTTCCTGTCATAGTTCCAACATTCAACGTCCCTACTCTTAGTCCTATACTCTTGGCGCTCCTCTTCTGTTTCTTCGTGCGAACGCACTTTCCTCCTCTCCTTCTTCGACCAACAGTAATCCAATTTCCACCGGCGCCCTGTAGGTCAACAGCGCCGATGGCGGTCGTTGTTAACCCGGGCCTCGACCGATCCGGTATGGAAGTCATATGTTTGATTCGCATCTTTGATTTGGCAAAAGTTTTACGCCGGATGCCCTTCCTGACGCAACCCTCTGTATTTATCCGGGCTTGGGACCGGCACAATAAGACACTGGCTTGTGCCCTCTTGCGGCTACATTACAGTAACCATAACTAAACTTACATTATATTTATACCCCTATCTTTGCTAGCTATCCTCGGTAAATTATAAGTTCCAAAATAAGGCTTTATTATGTGATGCTTGTGTGTATTGACTATTATGAAATTGTTCTATCATTTTCGTATTCATACTCTTCATCCTTACCTCTCAAATACTCGATACTCACTGTTATCAAGCAGCAGAAAACTTAGAAATGTGGCCAAGTGGCATGATCACACTAAATTAGGAGTCAGTGTAATGGGATTCTTTAACAAACAATATCAAGAGCATGTCAATTTTTTAATATTTGTTTATTCAAAGTTCTCAGTAACCTGTAGTCACAACAACCACTATTTCCTTTGTTTCAACTTTATTTATTCAGTGAGAACTACTGAAGTCAAATGGCCTCTTAAACAACAGAGACTACCTGAGGTCACAGTGAGCAAGCCGGATGTTGTTCTGTAACAAGCTACTTCTGATGTAATACAAAGGTATAATAGGTAAATAGGTCTGTCGTAATAGGATCATCCTGTGGATTTAAATCTTATTTGAAGAGCCATGTACTTTGGAGCGTTTGTGTGGACAGTGTGAATGGTCTCAGCTCTATGAAATACTGCATACACGTCAAAATAATTGAACAAACAGCATACTGTAACACCTAATTTATGAGGACAATCAAATACATCCTTACCATGTAGGATAAGGATAATATATTATCTGTCATATCCTATTTCTGCTCGTTGCACCTTTATAAGCAGAGGAAAGGATGTCTCTGCAGTGAAATGTTCGTCACCATCTGTGTTCTACCAGTACACATAAAATTGCCAAGCCCACATATTCTTTAATTGACTGAATAATTGATTGAATAATTGATCTGTTTGTTCGTGGGGATTTTATATGAACAAGTCAACAGTCCTTTTTAAAAAATGCTTTTTTAAATTTAATGTACGTATTAAAAGGACATTTTTCTTTTAAACAAATGTCATTAGAAAGCTGAAATATGGCAAATAATCGGTACTAAATATTTCTGAACTAATTTGTCTGCCTGATATGACACCTTCGATTATTGTTTACCTGAGGAGAGAGAGTGTTAGAGCAGGTCTTCACAGGATGTCCTGTCATGACGCAGCGGCAGATGAGTCTGAGTCTGACATCTTAAACCTTTGTAGGGGATTTGTGGGATTCCGGTTTGAGTGAGGGATTAGGGTGTTAGGTGCAACCACTAAACAGTAGGTCTGTGGGTCAGTGTGTCAGTGTTTCAGTGAGTCAGTAGGCTTTTACTTTTCTCGGAAAAGGTCGGACTATCTATTTTCCATGAGATGAGCCAATGCCATGTCCAAGACTCCTCTCTTGATCACATTAATTCTGATCATTCTTGAAAAACCAACACAAGTGCAACTGCACACTTAACCTTTATCCATACTCATCTGACACACAAAAGGCCTCCTTTCTTCATGGGCCTTGGTAGATAACAGGCTTCTCAGCTATGTGTATGTGTATTCTCCTACTTACACCATTATATACTTATTTATCAATTAATTCTTATTTTAAGGACAAGTCACAGATCCTGTCATCAATGGTTGCTGGTTGGTGATGTTCAGTTCAATGTACACTTTGCCATCACGCCATCAATTGGTATTAAATTGACGACACATTGGCTTCCCTAAAACTAGTCGCTGTGTATCCAGACATTACAAATTTCAAAAATCACCATGGCACATATTCCACCGGCAGAAACCAGTCATCAGGGATTGCTTAAAAGATCATTCCATCTGCATTACAGGGGGATATGTACCACCGTGTTATAATTTTTTCAATGCATACACATTGCTGAAATAAAATGGAAGCACGTGGAAATCCACTTGTGACAAACAAAGCATTAAAATACAGTGTAAAATAATAATAACATGTGCTTTACTTCCTTTGAATAAATGGTGAACCTTCCAAACTTTTTGCTCATACTTCGATTGTATTATGAAGTGTCAAAACCCCGAAGGAATAACGCCAAGTAAATGAGACCCAGACTGCTGTGACTGTTTATCTGCAGAACACCGGGGGTGGATGATTACGTAAGCCTTATAATTTAGTCAAACTGACCTTGGGTGACTTTGCTCCATGTCAACTCAGGGCCTTTCACATTTCAGATCCAAATACATCACAACAGGTACTGACATTCTAAAGGCTATCTCTCACTGATGCTAAGAATTCTGTTGTTCATTTGCCAGACAGGCTTGTCCGTTATAGCCAATAATATGGCTAAGAATTTCGGTGTATTGGTAAATTTACATATTGGTGCTCATTCATAATAACCTACTGCATGGTTTGTCAGCTACCACTGAAGCAATTTTACAATATGAAGCAGGTATCAAATAATAGCAGATGTAAACCATTTTTGAAGATAACTGTTCTCCCATTCAATTGGTTACGAGAAAGCTAGGAGTGGGAAAAGTTAGCTTAAATATCCAAATTACGGAGATTGCTCCTGCACTGCAACATGGTGTTGGTACATGTCATTAAACCTCAGAAAGCATTACCTAACTTGTCATCAAGTATACTCTTCCCTCAGGGGTAGTCAAAAGTCGTGGTCAATGTGAGCAACCAGCTGGTGATCATGAAAGATTTAGCAAATGAAGAAGCCGATATGAAATTTGCTATTTAGCACTTTATTTTAGTTCTGTACCTTTTCTTTGGTAACTTTACCCATTTAATTTCAGTAAGAAAATAAAAAGCTATCAATACAGTACCAATTCATTAGGGGCAGTTCAACAACTGTACAGAAGGTGGTGCTCAATGTTGGTTTTAAAGCAAACAAGGCTGACATCAAGATCTCAATAAAATAAGTTTCTTGACTAGTAAGTGTCAATAGGCGTTAGCGACATTTTACAGGTCCCATGAAGAAATTTTATAAGCATGATAAAACCCAAATGCTAAGCGAGTCATAATGACTATTGTGCCTAAGGTTGAGTTTATCGTATTTCTGCTTGGTCAAAAACCAATCTGCTTTTAAAGTTATTTGTAAGAATGATTGTAGCATGCAAATTTTCAAAGTTATGTGGCACCATAATTTTGAAACGTGAGATACTGCATGTATGCCAATAAGTATTGCATCAATATCCATTTTAAAGGTCAATTATTTCTGTATCGAAATACTCAGTTATTGGTAGTGACTTTGGTGTATTAAAAGCAGCTTGGACAAGCATTTGTACAAACAATTTTTAAAATTACATAAAATAATAGTTCCACAATAACCTTTAACACTCATGGCAGCCTGTTCACTATGACATAACATCGGATGTGGCAGGATTGTTGGTAAATTTGAACAGGCTGATAGTGATTATTGATTTCTAAGCCTTTTACTGCGAAAGAGTTCTAAAACACGAAACAGTGGATTGTGCAAATTATATCTTATTTGTAGTATATCTTTTGAATGGAAGTGTTTATATGTCAGTGTAAAATAAAATGTTTGTAATTGTACTGACAAACACTGTCAACTTTGGATTGGAAATATTAAATACTTGGTGTAACATTCACAATCTAAAGTGCCAAGGGAACTGTTTACACAATAAATTAAATAAACTCCATCATGTACACTTCCTCTTTTTGCGTACGTAAACATGGTCTTTGCCTTATCGACAGATTCAGTGCGTTAACATTGATGAAAACTGGACTAGACAAAATTGAGAATATATTGGCAGGGAATTTCTCTAGTAGACCAAAGAATATTTTTAAGTTAAAGCAATAAATCTGAATCTACGCATCACTACAGATTCAGATTTATTCCCGGCCACTGTCGCTTAAGCTTGCTCTGGAGGGTTCAGTTGGGTTTTTCTGTCTGTTAAAGCGCTTTGAAATGTCTGTTGCCACGATTAAGCGCTACATAAATAAAACTTAATTGATTGACTGATTTATGGATTGATTGACCATGTGTAGACTATTGCTGACTTTTACCAGTGAATCAACATTTACACATTTAGCAGGGAAATGTTTATTCATGTTGTGCTCCACAGAGAACAGCGGCTAGCAAAAGCATTAGAGGAGTATAAATAAAAATACAGTATATTAACTTTTAAAGGGAGTATAATGGTGATTAAGACATCTTATGAAAACAAAAGTTGTAGATTATGATAATAAATATGTGTGTAAATACCTGTCCTTTTCTTTGCTACCTTCTTCATTTTAAGCAGATTATTATTCATCCTGCTCTAAAGTGTTGTGTGTTCTGACTGTAGCTGAACAGGAGAGATATTATGATTCGAAGTGAATAGAAATAATTGAAATGATTTCAAATATATATTCATTTATTTAAAATATACTGTCATTATACCATTACAGTTAATAATGAAGAATTTTATACATTTATGTGGCAAATCATTCATCACTCTTAAACTATAGCACAATTAAAACAAAATAAGAAAAATAAATCTGCACTTTAATTGTCAAATTTCAAATGCTGACTGAATTTGCACCACCAGTAACAGTATAGAGAAATTCCTGCATCATCTGTGCTCTGCAAACGTATGCAATATCTAAACATTACTAGAACTTACAAAAATAAGTTAATTAACATTTTTAACATCTTTTTTACATTGCATTCATGATTTATGAGTAAAAGATCTTTCAAGCAAATGCGTTTGCAAAAACACAATGGGGTAATAAAGTGCTTAGTAACTTAAATAATGATGTCACCTCAATGTCACATTTAATCCTTGAACACGAGGCACTTTCAAGATGAATTAATAATAATAAAAAAATCTTATTTTGAAAATAAAATTGGTATAACTGAAGAAAAAATGCAAGTGCAGCTTTTAGAGGCAGCAGAGAAAAAAAAACATATTTCTGAAATTATTTGACAAAATGTGGTGAAATTAGTATCTGATGAATCATTGCATTAAAAAATCTTCCTGATATGAAATGACACAAGGCATGTGTTGGCGTCTGACACATGGCATGACTGCCACTATAATATTGTCTCTTTTTAAAGCTGGTGCATTTTTTTTTTCCAACGATAAACAAATCCTACGTTTTTGTTGTATATTATTTCGTGGCATTTGTGAAAAATGTCATAATTTTGATCTAAGTTAAGCATATTTTTGAACAGAAAACTGTGTATACTCAAATTTAGAAATACAGTGCACCCTCGTTCCTCACAGTTAATGCGTTCCAGGAACCACACGCGATTAACAAATTCCGTGATGGAGCAACAAACTATTGATCCTGTTATTTACCATAATTTAAACATTTATGACCCTCCCCATGCTGCTATTAAAACACCTTCTATCCGTATTACCCTTTCCCACACTCTTATCAACTGTTTAAAGCACTTTTGTGTCTCACGGAAATCCGAGACTCACGGCAGTCCGAGACTCACGGAACGTAACTGACTTCCGGATGCCGTCAGCCAATAGAATGCGCGTACAGTATCACATGACTGCTTACCAAAATTCCGCGAAGAGGTGAAGTCGCGAGTGTTGATGCGTAAATGTGTAAGGGCACACTATATACATAATATATGAATGGTAATTTCAAATCAAATTCAAATAAAAGAAAGTTGAGCTGAAAAATTTCCGTAGATTAAAAGCTTCTAATTCTATTTCACCTAAAGTAATCTTCAGACTTTAAAGACATACATGCCAATGGACAGCAAAATATGCTCACTGACCTACCTGCAGCAGAGACTTTCAAATTAGGTGACTGAAGCAAAAACTAAATGTTTGCTCACATTGCTGAGACATATACATATGCTGTCAGAACCAGTTACCCAACTGATTTTCTGACTTTTGAAAATGATACAGTGAAGATGCTGATCAATATTACCTCAACCTGAAAGCAGCATCACCTGTACTCACACAGAACTCAGAGCTGCTTGAACGCCTCACAAATGTTGCAATTCTTTGTTTTCTCAGAGTGTTCAAAACCAATGATTGCCACAATTAAGATAAAACTGCTATTGGATGCAAAAAGAAGGAAGATATTGTAATAAATGCATGCAATATGCCCATATTAACACAGGTCACACAGATCACAGGTCCACCTAAAAGTCTCCATTACTCAGTAATGCAAAGAAATAAAAATGAAAAAGATGAAGTGATGCAGTTGTTTGCTTCTCTTTGCTGTTTGGTTGAATCAATACTCGATGTCTAAGTTGCGCTTAGTTATCAGAGGTTAATGAAGAAGGCACTTCAGGGATTTATGTAACTCCTTCTTCCTTAAAAATTTAAGCATTTATTGAGGCTATTCAGGGAAAATACTTTGTCTGTGGACACTGTGACTCTTTTATGAAACACTGCTGCCTCTAATTTCCTATAAACCATAAATCCTACCACTTTGAACTGAATTCCAGCAGTAATTATGACAGACATAATAAATAATCTATTTTGACTTAAATGAATATTGATCTCTAAAATATGCACCATACAAAGGATTTAAATTAATGCTTTTTGAGACACAACTAATCTACCCTGGTCATATCTGCTGACCATCACTAGAGATGCTTTACATTAATCTCACACCTTTCATATTTGTGTTGAGATTGCTACCTTATATATGATTGCATTCTTATATAAATATATATCTGCATTCAATCTCAGTAAGTAATCTTACTGAGATTGAACCAATTCTAGGCTCGAACTAACTCTTTACATCCTGCATCTTATAACATCTATAGAAAATTACAATTAATTTCTTAATATATAATACAAGACATCTGGTAATTCAATTTTGCATCTTAGAAAATACCTGAAAGGCATGGAACAAACTTTCTGATAATATTATCTTTTCCTTTGCGCCTGCTATTTCCCAAATCTAACAAAGAGAAAAACTGAAAGGAAAAACTTTACAAAATCCCCAGTTCTCATATATGGATATTTTTCTGTTTGTTAGCAATACATACAATTGCTCTTAATTTCTTGCATTGAAACAAATTACCATCACTATACTCATACTTTCCTCTATGTACACCCACAGGACTCCACTATCATATCAGGGACATCCGTTTTGACAATGCTGTGCTGAGAGTTGAAGTACACCATGGAGAGTGGCCGACGCTCGGTGGGAACACAGCATGAGGACGCAGCTGTGTTGATGCCGTTGACTTTCAGCTGGCTGAAAACAGTGGCATGGAACGAGGATGCAATGCCTGGGGAGCCAGACAGATGTTGAGGGCACTGACCCATGCAGTAGTTCATGTGGTAACCTTCAGGTGCAATGATCCAGTCGTGCCACTGGATATCCTTGAACTTAATGTAGAAGTCTCTCTTGCAACACACAGTAACATCATCACCGCATCGCAATGAGCGCTTCCTGACTGAGTGTTTGGAGTGGTGGTCACGAACACGCACCTGGGCCACCATGAATGGCTGATAGGGGTTGTCAGGTGAGACATCTAGAGAGCAAAGGTTCTTCCCATCCATGTTGCAGCTGACTTCTAGCTGCAGATGCTGTTGGCTACCATCCAGGAAAGCCTGCAAGGTGCGTTTGATGGGGAAGGTGTGCCAGTTGCTCTCCTGGACCTCCAGCATCTTTTCTATTACCTGTGTACGGTTAGATTCGGATGCCCCACCGTCTGCTGGGAGGAAGACCTGTGCAGAAAGGCGAGAGTGAGGGTTCTTGGAGGAGCGAACGTAGATCCACAGAGAAGCCTGGAGGACTTGAATACTTTGGCCACGCTCCTGCTGAAACTGGAAGGTAAGACTCAGCGGAGACTCATCACTGTTCACTGTCTCATCTATGAATAAATGACAATTTAAAAATAACACATTTAGTTAATATTTCAGTGAGTTCACAAAATCTTATCTGTGTTACACAAGCAAAGCTACAATCAATTTTAAAATCACATATCAGTAGCTTTACTTTGAAGTAAAAAACGATCAAGTCGATCTACTGTCCAGCATTTCACATTAGACTTTGGTCTTCTTCTAATCTTACAGCAAATCCTCCAAACATGCTGAAGTTTAAAATATTCATGGCAAATACTTATATCACAAAAATTTACCAAATTTTATGGAACTGTACGCAACCCAACGCCGTTAAGCGGGCACACAGAAAACCTGATGTAATTTGTGTCCATTTTAGGCAAATATGCGTAAAGCGCACTTAAATTATGCTTTACCGGAAAAAAACAACTTCGCAATGCGAAAAAATAATAGAAAACTTACTTATTTCTGCAAAGCTCACTATTTCATAGCCTTGGTCTCTTGTAGGTAAACCTAAATTGTTCTCTAATTCAAGAGTACCATCCTGTTTGACGCGCCCCGAGTGAAGTTTGCGCAGCGCAGTGAGGAGCGCCTCTCTGGGCAACGTCTGAGTGATGTTTGGTCTTTCTTTCAGGTTTAGTTTGTCCAAAAGTTGCTGTTTGGCGATTTCTTGCATCAACCTTTGCTCGGCGTCTCTGTCCATCGCCGGCCACCCACAAGACGCGCAGCCGTGGGATCCGCTAACACATAGCCCTCTCAAAAATAAAGGTGCCACAACAAGAAACGTTGGAAATGCAAAAGGCAGCGTCATTCCACACTCTAAATTACATAAATACATCGTTGTATTCGATGTAAGGAAATTAACAAATAAAACGCTTCAATATTTTCTTCAGTTGTTCTCTGGATGTCTCAAGTTCCCCTCAGAGTTGTCAGAGGTCCTTACACGCAGCTGGACAACGTGAAGCCAGGAGTTGAGAGAAAAGACTGGAGTTTCACCTCCTGATGAGAAAGATATCTGGGGTAATCCACCAAAAGTGGTGACACGTTGGAGGGACGCACCAATAAGCGCATCGGGGCATCGAGGAAATTAGTAACAAAGTCACGTCTAGTCCTGCTCTCCCGCACAACGCATACACACCAAACACGCACCCAAACGTGCACACAGTACGATGAAGACTGGCACACGGAATCAACAGAGTTTCTGTTAACAGCGCGTCCGCTGCGCGCAAACAAATACTGTATGTCGACTTGAAAGCGACTCGCTTTCGCTAATTATATGGTAAACTGTATTTGTGTTGCCACAAGTCCGTAGACCGTTACAGTGTTTAGTCCTGTCAGGGTAAACTGAGCAGATGACACCACCTGTCGTAGGTTGTGATGGTGGAAGTTGAAATTTAGCGCTCTTTAACCCAAAAATTGTAAGAGCGCTTGAGGCTGTGAGGCGGGAACTTTGGTATTTGAACACGTCCATTCACGTTCCCTTGCTGATGTGACAGAAAATCATCGCTCCTGTGTGTGTGTGTGTGTGTGTGTGTGTGTGTGTGTGTGTGTGTGTGTGTGTGTGTGTGTGTGTGTGTGTGTGTGTGTGTGTGTGTGTGTGTGTGTGTGTGTGTGTGTGTGTGTGTGTGTGTGTGTGCGTGCGTGTGTGTGTGTGTATGGGGTGGTGTTTAAGAAGTATAATGTGGAAATGAGTGAGTCATCTGCCAAATCGTTGCCCACACAAGTTTTTATGCCGAGATTAGTACAACTAGTTCATCGATACTTGACACCATTCGATCGGTTTAAATGACGCTGAGGAACGTCTGTTCAGAGCTAATGTTTCTGTAATGTTGACATTAAAAGGTCATGTGTTGAAGGTACACTGGAAATTATGGAGAATGGAAGCTTCACATGCTAATTATTGTAATTTAAAAAAATCGTTTCTTACTGTATTTATCATTATTATTATTATTATTATTATTATTACTATTATTATTATTATTATTATTATGATTATGATTATGATTATTATTATTATTATTATTCCCTAGAAATAAATATACAGTCAGAGGTGGCACATTCTTTACTCAAGTACAAGTAATTGTGTGGTACAAGTATTGATTCAATCTATTCAATCATGTGAAAATTAGAATGCATCTGAAGTGTGCTCAAATTTTAGACGTAAACAGTAGGCATTTGGAAGACAAGTCTACTGGCTTTTTTTTAAGCTAATTTAACTGGAATTTGTGTTGTGTAAATGTGGCGTTAATAAGATAGAAATTAAATTAACTGTATGTTATTATCAACATTATGACTGACCATGAAGTAGAACACAAGGTGAAAAAACAAACCTTCTTTATGATCTAGTTTCTTGAACATTTTGTTGGGATATTGAGGACAAAACCAATGACCTGACATACAATTTATTTCCCTAAGTGATTTTGAAAATGTAAACGGAACATAAAATCAATATCTGTGATGATATGAACATGTTGGACATAAAAGCTAAAAGTTTTCATAAAATAAAGACCTGTAGAAAGTACAGGTTCCTGAAAACACTACCAAAGTACGATAACAAAATATTTGTCATTTGCTACTTCCAGCCTCTGTGTAGAGTTCTTTACTGTATAACTGTAAATGTGCAACAGTATCACCCAATAGCATTCTCCTTGTGTGGTTGTCCTCACAAAGTGCTGAACAACATTCATTCATTCATTATTGTCTCCATGCCGCCCCTCACATTCACACCTACGGACAATTTACCACAGATACCATCATGCAAGTTACATGCCTGACCTGCACTCGGTGCAGGTCAGGCGTGATAACTGTTCACACACAGATCAAACACGTATAAGGGCCAGCAATGAGGCCCTTGGAGCTCATGAGTATGATATGTGATTTCCTAGCATTTTGACTAACAATAGGAATGGTGATGCATATTGCTCAATGGAGGTTAACTTATCAATACAGCTGCGGTCATCATGGCTGAGCAGATTTTTTCAAAGCAAACACACACACACGCACACACACACACACACACACACACACACACACACACACACACACACAAGGTTGGTAAACCTGCAAATTACTGGAATTGAGAGATAGTGGAGTGAAAGGCAACCACGTAATTGTACCCTAGGAGGAGCTTGTTGGGTTCGGTGTCTTGCTGAAGTGGAATTTGGCAGTGCTCAGGAGATGACCTGACACCTCTACAGCTATCAGTCTTGAACTGGCCGCCCTCCAGACCCCCAGCCATGTCTTTGTGGAATGAGAATCAGAATCAGAAAAAGTTTTATTGCCAAGTACAGTAAAGTTTACCAAACGAGGAACATGATGCGGTGTCGGTGTATTAAAAGGTGGAAGAGAAGCAATATGGAATAAGGAATAAAAAAAAAAAATTTTTTTTAAAAAGTATTTACAATTTACATTACGGTGAGCTGAGATGTATATTGTTGGTGTATACAGGCGAAATGAGGTAAAATGATGTAAACTGCACATCCCTGTATTATCATGCTATTACCTAAAAGTCCTTTTGAATTTTTTTTTCTTTCTCCCAGATTGCTTTGCAGTTTACAGAATGTTTCTGTATGACACAAATACTGCACAACTGAGTTCAGATTTTCCTGTAATGTTACATTAGTTTCACAGAGCAATAACATGTTGGTTTAAATTACAGTCTCATAACTCACAAACTGTGAGAACTCTACATCATTCAACTCCAAGAAAAGCAATCTTTAACAGTGTGTCAAGCGTCCAATCACAATTTGTGTTGGATTTTTGAGCTTACGTCCCTCAATATGAATCACATGTCAAACATGTACAGTTCTGTTGACTTAGTCTTTCTCGTTTTCAGACTGAACTTGTCAACATAAAACAATAATATGCACTTTCATGCTATTACCTTTTTTCTTTATCTTTGTTGACACAAACATTCTATCAATGTGCGTGCATTCTGCAGTTTACTCATTTTGTCATTGATAATACCAATATAAAACAGCGATATCTTTAGTGTATTTCATTAAAGGCTATCTTATCTTTCCATGAGTTTATGTTTCATGACTTTGTCAAGGGAGCCTAAAAACAAGAATTCTGTCATGAATGTTTGCTTGACAATGTCTTCAGTCAAAATTTATGGCACTTGAGACCAAGAAAGCCCAGTAATGGATTAGAAGTATTTGCCTGCCGACATGTGGAGAATCTTAGGAACTGCAGCAAACTTTACTTGTGCATGGTTGCCTTTAGAAAATACACACACACACAAACACACACACACACACACACACACACACACACACACACACACACACACACGCACAGATTATATTGTAATTTTAATAAACATATATATGTATGTATGTATGTATGTGTATATATATATATATATATATATATATATATATATACTGTATATATATACACACACACACACATACATACATATATATGTATATATATGTATACACACACACACACACGCACACACACACTAACACATATATACAGTATATACATACGTATGTATCTTCTTTTCCTTTCGGCTTTTACCTTCAGGGGTCACCGCAGCGACTCAGTTGCCTCCATCTGACCCTGTCTTCTGCATCTTCTTCTCTCACACCAACTACCTTCATGTACTCTTTCGCTACATCTATAAATCTCCTCTTTGGTCTTCCTCTAAGCCTCCTGCCTGGCAGCCCAAAACTCAGCATCCTTCTACCAATATGTGCACTATCTCTCCTCTGGACATGTCCAAACAATCTCAATCTGGCCTCTCTGACTCTATTTCCAAAACTTTGAACATGTGCTGTCCCTCAGATGTACTCATTCCTGATCCTATCCATCATCCTGGTCACTCCCAAAGAGAACCTCAGCATCTTCATCTCTGCTACCTCCAGCTCTGTCTTCAGTCTTTTCCTCAGTGACACCGTCTCTAGGCCAAACAACCTCCCTGGTCTCACCACAGTTTTGTACACCTTTCATTTTATCTGAAACTCTTCTACCACAAATCACACCGGACACTTTTCTCCACCTGTTCCATCCTGCCTGTACATGCTTCTTCACCTCTTTTCCACACTCTCCATCGCTCTGGACTGTTGACCCTAAGTAATTAAAATCCTCCACCTTCTTGGTCTCTTCTCCCTGTAATCTCACTCTTCCACTTGGGTCCCTCTCATTCACACACATGTACTCTGTCTTACTGCAGCTACCCTTCATTCTTCTCCTTTCCAGGACAAACCTCCACCTCTTTAGTTTCTCCTCCACCTGTTCCCTGCTCTTACTACAGATCACAATGCCACCTCTTCTAGTGTTTGTTCTCTCTCATTTCCCTCGTTAACCAACTCTTCAGAGTACTCTTTCAATCTTCCCATCACTCTACTGGCACCTGTGAATACACTTCCATCCCCAACCTGCTGCATGTTCTTCCCATCTCTGTGTCTGTCTTGCCAACCTGTATAGATCAGTCTCTCCTTCCTTACTGTCCAACCTTGCATACAAGTCATCATAAGCCCCTTGTTTGGCCTTTGCTACCTCTACTTTCACCTTACGCTGCATCTCCCTGTACTCCTGTCTACTCTCATCAGTCCTCAGTGTCCAACTTCTTCTTAGCTAACATCTTTCTCTGTATACACTCCTCCACCACCAAGTCTCCTTATCTAGTTTCCTTCCAGATGACACACCAAATACTCTCCCACCTGTCTCCCTGATCACAACAGCTGTAGTTGTCCAGTCATCTGGAAACAACTACTGACCAAGAGCCTGTCTTAACTCATTCTTAAAAGTCATGCAACACTCTTCCTTTTTCAGCTTCCACCATTTCGTCCTCTGCACTGCCTTTGCCCTCTTCATCACCACCAGAGTCATCCTACACGCCACCATCCTTTGCTGTTTGGCTACACTCTTGCCTACCACTACTTTGCAGTCACTGATCTCCTTCAGATTACACCATCTTCACAAGATGTAGTTTACCTGTGTGCTCCTACCTCCACTCCTATTGATCACCCTATCCAGTCTGAAACATTGTTCTTCATCTCCCAGTGGCCACAATTAAAAAAAGGTAAGCAGAAAACCTGTTGTAATTTCCAAACTTCTGCAATTGAACTGACTAAACTAAGGGTGATAAGTGATCATCTTATAAGATCGGGTTATTAGAAAAGAACTGTAGGTTGGCATCCCTCCGACGGCGACTCGGTAAAGAACCATAGTGGGTTCTTTACCGAGTCCCATAGCCCTCCCAGTCGACCAGGTACTGGAACCCCCAGCTCTGACGGCGAGCAGACAGGAGCCGCCGAATGGTGGACACCGGTTCGCCATCAATGAACCAGGCAGGCGGAGGGGGTCTGGCCGGAGGGACGAGAGGACTGGTTCTGACAGGCTTGACGTGGCTGACATGAAACATGGGGTGGACTCGCATTGACCTTGGGAGCTTCAGCTGGACTGTGACCGGATTGATGACTTTGGTGATGGGGAACGGACTGACGAACCTGGGAGCGAGCTTCTTGGACTCCACCCAAAGTGGTAAGTTCTTGGTGCATAGCCAAACCTTCTGGCTGTGTCTGTAACATGGGGCGGTTGTTCTCTTATGGTCTAAGGCTGCCTTGTAGATGTTGGACTGCCTTTGGAGGTTCTGGGGGGCCCGCTCCCAGGTTCTCCTAGAGCGCTTCACCATGGCCAATGCAGAGGGCACCGAAGACTCCGAGTCAATAGAGGGGAACAGAGATGGTTGGTGACCATGAACAATATGGAAGGGAGACAAACCAGTGGAAGCAGACGGAAGAGTATTGTGGGCAAACTGGACCCAAACCAATTTCTGTGACCAGGTGTCGGGGTTCTGGGAAGCCGTGATGCGTAGGCCGGTCTCCAGTTTCTGATTGAGGCGCTCAGCCTGCCCATTGGTCTGTGGATGAAAACCACAGGAGAGGCTGACTGTGGCGTCCAGCAGGCTGCAGAACTCCTTCCAGAACTGTGAGATAAACGAGGGCCACGATCAGAGACTATGTCCTTGGGAAAACCATGAATTCGAAAGATGTTTAACATCATGACCTCAGCAATTTCCTTGGCTGAGAGGAGTTTGGGGACAGCAATAAAATGGACAATCTTTGAGAGTCTGTCCACCACCATCAGAACTATAGTGTTACCGTTAGAGGGGGAAAGCCCCGTGACAAAGTCTATGGAGATGTGGGCCCAGGGATGGGTAAGGGCTCACCACCCACTTCAGCGACAGCAGAGACACCAGGAACCTGTGGCGGGGGATTCAGTCCATTACGGACTACAAGACCCTTCCGCAGTCCTGCGACAGCTCCACCACTCTGCTGAACCAGCTGAATGACTTCTTCGCACGCTTTAAGGCAGACAACAGTATCCCGGCACAGAAGAGTCCACCCCCTCCTGGTGACCAGGCATTGACGCTTTCTCCGGACAGCGTGAGGCAAATCCTCAAAAGGACCAACGCCCGAAAAGCCCCAGGTCCTGACAACATTCCCGGTCATGTCCTGAGAGACTGTGCTGATGAGCTCACAGATGTCTTCACAGACATCTTCAACATCTCCCTGAGCCAAGCTGTTGTCCCCACCTGCCTCAAAGCCACCACCATCATTCCCATCCTCATGAAGTGCTTCGAGCGGCTAGTCATGCACCACATCAAATCTGCCCTCCCTTCAACCCTGGATCCTTTTCAGTTTGCTTACCGGTCCAACCACTCGACCGATGATGCCATCTCCACTGCCCTACATTCAACCCTCACCCACCTGGAGACCAAAGACTCGTACGCCAGAATGCTGTTCCTCAACTTCAGCTCAGCATTCAACACAATCATCCCCCAGCAGCTCATCCACAAACTTGACCAGCTCGGACTCAACACCTCCATACGCAACTGGCTGCTGGACTTCCTGACAGGGAGACCACAGGCAGGTCGAGTTGGTAACAATACCTCCAGCACCATCACGATGAACACGGGAGCCCCCAAGGATGTGTACTGAGCCCCCTCCTCTTCACTCTGCTAACCTATGACTGTACACCGACTTCCAGCTCCAACCTCTTCATCAAGTTTGCAGACGACACGACTGTAGTGGGTCTCATCAACAACAATGATGAGACAGCCTACAGAAATGAGGTGAGCCGCCTGGTTATGTGGTGCAAGAACAACAATCTCCACCTGAATATGGAGAAGACGAAGGAGATTGTTGTGGACTTCAGGAGAACATACACTCAGCATGCTCCACTAACCATTGACGGTGCTGCAGTGGAAAGGGTCAGCAGCACCAAGTTCCTGGGTGTGCACATCTCCGAGGACCTGTCCTGGGACCGCAACACCGCATCGCTGGCCAAAAAAGCCCAACGGCGCCTCTACTTCCTCCGCAAACTGAGGAGAGCGAGAGCCCCACCCCCCATCATGCTCACAGCAAGAGGCACCATTGAGAGCATCTTAACCAGCTGCATCACTGTGTAGTACGGCGCCTGCACCGTTTCCTGCCGTAAGACCCTGCAGCGCATCGTGTGAGCAGCTGAAAAGATCACTGGTGTCTCTCTCCCTTCCCTCATAGACATTTACAACACCCGCCTCACCCGCAAAGCCACCAGCATTGCAGGTGATCCCACCCAGCCCTCTCACAGCCTTTTTAACCTGCTGCCATCAGGTAGGAGACTGCAGAGTCTGTGGGCCAGAACCAGCAGGCTCAAGGACAGTTTATTTCACCAGGCGGTCAGGAGGCTCAACTCCCTCCCTGTTCTGCCCCCTGCCATAGCCTTGAACTCTACCCTCACACTGCCCTGCCCTCTCCCCAGCACCTGACTACCTGTCTCTCTCCCCCCCATCAACTCAGGGACTACGCACACGTCACTTCCCCTACGGCAGGGATTCCCAAAGTGTGGTGCGCGCACCCCCTGTGGTGCGCGAGCTGCCGCTAGGGGGTGCGCGAGTGTAATGGCAGCTGAGCACCTTGAAATACATAAATAATTAAATAAATAATTTAAACACTTTTTAATGGAGGATTAACAGTTTAAATATTTAAATTCATTCACGTAAATCATTTGTAATCTTCAATTAAAAAACGGTTTTGTGAAAATTTTAAATTAAAAAAAAATACCCCAAATGCACCTGGCTTTCTCCTAGCTAAGTGCTAGCTTGTTGTGATAGCAACAACAATAGTATGCCGAAATGCATAACTGGTTAAAAACGGGCTGTCCAGTATTAAATCTGGGAGAAATGAAATAGGAAAGGATACATTGGCCACAACTGAGAGCTGTGCAGTCTACCAGGCTGAAGAAATCCAGCAGGAAAAAGGGAGTGATGATTACGAGACAGGGGAAACTTAAAATGAGGAGCACAGAACACAGAAAACTCACCCGGACACTTCATCGGGAGAAGGGGGTAAAGAACACAATGAGACTTGTACTCAAAAGAGAAAATATGATGTTGAACTTGGGCCTATGTTATTTTGATTCTTTGTGGCGGAGTAGCATATTTGTTACCATTTAATAACTGTTACAGTTTGTATAATAGGCCAATTTGTTACATAGCAGGGCTTGAAATTGCGCCCATTTTGGTCGCATATGCGCCCAAATTTTTATCAGTGCGACTATTAAATATATTTGGGAGCACTGGTGCGACTTGGGAAAAAAATCTGATGCGCGTTTTTTTGTGAGACCGCGCTCCTGCGGTCCTGCCAGGAAACAATGAAAGCGCAACTGCGGCTGCTCTCCTGGGCGAGGGAAAGAGGCGCGCGGAACGGAGATGGACGGAGCATCTCTATCGCTCCGTCACTGCCTTGCTTTTGGGTAGGTGCTCCTAAAGTCTTTGCTGGTGCAACTAACTTCTAAATTTGGGAGCACCAGTGCTACCAAGAAAAAAAGTTAATTTCGAGTCCTGCATAATAATAACTGCTGTTCATCACTCATCTGTAGTTGGCTCGCTCAGTGACCATTTTGACTTAAAATATTATTATTGTCATTTTTATATTGTTACTATTATTCTCCCCACCGTTTCTAAAGTGAGAGATCATTAGGCCCATTATTGCACAATCTATTCTGTGTAAACAGGAGCCTATATTATTAAACTTGATACCTATATGGCTATAAAGACTACGCCTTTTCTTTCTTTTTTTTTCATGTTTTGGGCATTGGGGGTGCGTCAGCTAAGTCGGGAGGTAGAAGTGGGTGCGCCGCCTGAAAAGTTTGAGAACTGCTGCCCTACGGTATTAAGGAGTGGATAGTGATGTTTACCATCCCTTGTGTTTCGTCTAATAATTCATGCTGTACTGTCAGATGTACTGTGTTGTACTGCCTGTGTTGTACTGCCTGTGTTGCTCTGCCTGTGTTGTCCTGCCTGTTGTACTGCCTGTTTACCATGGGTCAGAGACGACTGTAATTTCATCTTTTCTGTACGTCGTGCATATATGGTACATTTGACAATAAAGCTGACTTTGACTTTGACTTGAGTTCTCCTGAAGGCTTCTGGTGAGAGACTTTGTTACTGACACAAATAGGGCAAGCGTTGACATAGTCAATGACATCTTTCCCCATTTTGGGCCACCAGAAACGTTGTTGTACCACAAACAAGGTCTTATTGATACCGGGGTGACAGACAGTCTCATTGGTGTGAGCCCAATGAATCACCTCCCCCTGAAGGCCTGACCCACAAAGAGCTTACCATCAGGACACTCCGGAATAACGGTGACACCATCGGCCGCCGCCTTAACTTTGCCCTCCACTTCCCATGAAAGTGTAGCGACAACACATGTCTCGGGTAAAATGGTCTTGGGTTCAGGGTCAACATGATCATGAGCAAACATATGAGACAGGAAATCAGGCTTAACATTCTTAGAACCAGGTCGGTAGGAGAGCATGAAATTAAAGCGACTGAAAAAGATAGCCCACCTAGCCTGCCTCGCATTCAGCTTCTTAGCGGTCTTTAAATATTTGAGGTTCTTATGATCGGTCCAAACCTGAAATGGCTGGGAAGCTCCCTCCAGTCAATGTCTCCACTCCTCCATGGCCACCTTGACAGCCAGCAGCTCGCAATCACCAATGTCATAATTACGTTCTGCCAAAGAGTGTTTCCTGGACAGAAACGCACAGGGGTGCAGCTTACCGTCCTTAGAATTGACTTGAGATAGGATCGCCCCGATCCTGACGTCAGAAGCATCTACCTCTACCACGAACTGCTGGCTGGGGTCCGGGAGGATGAGAACAGGGGTGTAGGTGAAGCTCTTCTTTAGGCCCTGAAATGCAGCTTCACACTCGGGGCTCCAGACAAAAGGTCTGTGAGGAAAAGAAAGGTCATGCAGATATGCAGGTCATTCGCTATAGTTGCGAATGAATCTTCTACAAAAGTTGGCAAAACCCTGAAACCTTTGAACCTCTTTGCGTGAACTGGGGGTGGCCCACTCCACAACTGCGGAAATCTCCTCGGAGTCCATCCTGATCTCCCCCTCAGCAAGCACAAACCCAAGGAATGAGACCGAGGGTTTGTGAAACTCGCATTTCTTCGCTTTCACAAACAGTTGATGCTGAAGCAACCGCTGAAGCGCTGAGCGGACATGGTGAGTGTGGGTCTCTTCATTGGGGGGGAAGATCAGGATGTCATCCAAATAGACACAGACGAAAACATTAAGCATGTTTCAGAGCACATCATTCACCAGGTTCTGGAACACAGCAGGAGCATTGGTGAGACCGAAAGGCAATCACAAGGTACTTGTAATGGCCCGTGGGAGTATTAAAAGCAGTTTTCCACTTATCCCCTTCCCTGATCCTCACCAAGTGATATGCATTGCGGAGGTCGAGTTTAGAAAAAATCTTGGCCCCCTCCAACAACTCGAATGCTGAGGAGATGAGGGGAAGAGGGTACCTGTTTTTAATTGTAATGTCGTTGACCCTGCATAGTCAATGCAAGGTCGGAGGGGCTTGTCCTTTTCCACGTAGAAAAACACGGAGGGACGAATGATCCCAGGTGCGAGAGAGTCCCTTACATAGTCCTCCATGGCTCTGCGTTCTGGAGCAGAGAAAGAATACAACCTTCCTCTGGGTGGGGTGCTACCTGGCAACAGGTCAATTGCACAATCATAAGGACGGTGTGGTGGCAGGGATGTGGCCTTAGCCTTACTAAAAACTTTGGCTAAATCATGGTGGCATGTTAACAATGTCAAGGTTTAAGAGGTCAGTGACAGCGGTAGAATTGTTGGACTTGGGGAGACAAGAATCCACACATTTTGGTCCCCAGGAGGTAATCCTCCCATTACCCCAATCAAAATTCAGATTATGAGTCTTCAGCCATGGGTGTCCTAAAATTACCTGATGTGCCATTGAGTTAAAAACATGGAAACTTAATGTCTCCATGTGAGAGTCAGGGAAAATAAGCGTAGCGGCTTCCCTGCCCAGTGAGGTGTGTTGGAACACCTGTTCGAGGGCTCGAGTGAATCTGTAGACCAGGTTGTCGACCTGTAGTTCCACTCGGCAGTGGCCCACGCCTCTGCCCGCCCAGTGAGATGGGAGATGATATACGCAACCTTGGCTCGGTCTGTGGGGAAGTCCGATCCTTGCAGTTCAAAATGCGGTTCACATTGAGTTAAAAAGGGTCTCACGTCACCTGATTCCCCGGAGAATCGCTCCGGATGGGAGAGCTGGAGGCAGGAAAAAGCGGCACTGGTTGTTGACTGAGTCAGAAGTTAACCCCGGAAGAGTGGCCGGGTTAGACACCACCGCAGCAGGCACCTCTCGAGGCAGATGAATGAGTAATTCACTGATCTGTGAACCCAACGATGTCATCATTGAGTCCTGGTGAGCCGCCAGTTCTCTCAGAGCAGCGCACAGGGACGTAAGCTGCTCTTGCTGTTGAGCCAGCTTGTTTCCCTGTAGTCGAAGGGCTTTGCGAACCGGATCAGAGTCGGCTGAGTCCATTATGGCCAGTTCGTTCTGTCATGAATGTAGCACAGGAAGGCAGGACTCAAGTGCACGACAAGGACCGGTAAAGCAGAAAAACAAGGTTTATTCAAAGCGATAAGGCACAGATAAGGCAGTCAAACCAGGCAGAGGTATCCAAGGCGGGAGGCAAAAAGGCAAGGTCAAAAAACGATCAAGGTTCAAACACGATAAACTATGACAAGGACTGTGGGAAAAGGCTGGGACGTGAGCAAGGAACATCAACGAACTGGCAATGAGACAAGACACTAAGGGGAAATATATGTAGGGCTGATGGGGAGTGATTAGACACAGGTGCGGGAGACACAATCAGGGATCCGGTGCACACAGACAGGGAGGGGGAAGGGGAAACAGGAACCTGGAACAGAGACAGGGGTGAGTGATAACAAAATAAAACAGGAAGACAAGACATGAAGCATGGGGAAGCAAATAAAATACTTGACCGACAGGGTTCATGACAGTATTGTGTGAAATGGAAGGTGAATTTGACCGTGAATGTGACGAATGGGGATTGTGTTAAATGAATGGAGTGAATGGTAAGGGACAGAGTGTGTCGTTTGAAAGGCTTAAGAAAAAAAAAAAGTAAAACTAGTTTAGATAGGGTTAAACCGGCAGAACCGCTGACTGCTTGGAACAGCAACATCTGAGGAGACAGCGGTTCACAAAATGGCAGCTGCCGAGTTAACATCAGATACCTGGGGTAAAATGTTGAGCAAGCTTGCCAAAATAAAAATGAACTAAACTCCAGCCAAACAAGCAAATTAAACTATTGAAAGATTGAACAAATGGTTTGTAAGTCTAATTGAAGGTCTGGTGAGACCTTCAATCTAATCCCTGATAGAAGGTCATCAAACTATGACTGATTGTGGGGGAGGAGATAAACAGGAGATCTGCTGGGTGGTACTTGGATGTCACGTGATTGACGATGACGTGTCTTGTACCATATGAAGCAAAGTCCTTTCAAAGCTTCTTTATTCTGTGGGTTCTTGTTATTGAGATAAAGTAGGAGACTTAGCTGATCATCACAAGTTTAAAAAGTTTATTCCTGACAACAAGTCTAATACAGATATCCGGGCTCTCTCAGTGTCCCTGACTGCCGCTACTACACGGGTCTTACATCAGACTTAGCTGAAGAACAGCAAATTCTATCTTGGCCCAGTCAAATTTAAGCAATTCAGATTAGGAATATGCATGAGGGGATGTGGTGTCTTCTGGTTCAATCAGATCGTGACAGGTTTTCGGCTTCTTCTCGGTGTAATTTCCGTTTCCGGTCTCATCCTGTAAATAAAACCTGCCTTCATCCTGATCACCCCATAAGTGTGAAAACGTCCACAAATGGAACTGTTACCTTGTGTGTGTGTGTGTGTGTGTGTTTGTGTGTGTGTGTGTGTGTGTGTGTGTGTGTGTGTGTGTGTGTGTGTGTGCGTGTGTGTGTCTGTGTGTCTGTGTGTGTCGGTGTGTGTGTGTCAGATTAGAGAGAACTGAGACCGCCGTCTATGCCCTGTGTGTGTGTGTGTGTGTGTGTGTGTGTGTGTGTGTGTGTGTGTGTGTGTGTGTGTGTGTGTGTGTGTGTGTGTGTGTGTGTGTGTGCATGTATGTGTCAAATTAGATGAGTTCAAGTGTGTGGAAATTTACTGAGACAGAGTGATAGAAAAGTTTATTGTATTACTAAAACTAAATACTTATGCAGCCAGCAAAGTAATGAATAGCATATATTTAAATCTCTTCACATGTTAAGTTATGAGGGATGTGCCTGCCCACCGTGTAGGCATCTAGCTTGAGATCCTATGTGTGCCCACCGTGTGGGCGTCCAGCTTTAGATCCAATGGGATCCATGAGCTATTGTGTGATCTCTGCACACTATGCTGTTAGGTTTTGTTGTGTTTGTCTATACCAGTGGTCGGCAACCTTAAACGTTCAAAGAGTCAAATTGAACCCAAAAAACTAAAATCAAACTTGTCCGGAGCCACAAAAAATTCTAAGCTTCATATGAAGGCAACACAAGCTCTAAGTATCTATTTATTAGCTATATTAACCTACTATCAAATTGATTAACTAGTCTACAAATGCATAATGAGACTCATGATTATTTATTTTCCATGTAGTGCATCCTGGAGAGAATGACACCACGTGTCATTGTTGTACCATATTTGGTGCTTTAAGTTTAACTTCCATTACTATATTACTGTTTTATGTTTTGTTGCATTGATGAACTCGTTAAATCTGCTCCCAAATGCAGCTCGCATATCAACGATCGCTCCTAAATAATCCCCGTTCAGTGTGTGATGGTGATGGGGGGGTCGTCCCTGGACTCTTTCAGGGAGAGGAGGCGAGAGCCTCGCTGTTCATCCCTGATGAGTACAGTCAGCTGGAGCTCCAATGACAAAACAGTGTTTCTGCTCCTGGACACTTTTACTGAGCATGTTTAGGTAACATGTCTAAACAAGCAGTGCTATTCCATCATTTCTTCTTGCGGCTCGTTGTTGTTTACATACCTGCACAACAGCCTGTCTGTTTACTATCGATCACATCACCCGACTCATCACGTCAAATTGATAATGCTGGAGTTGAATTAATGTCCTAGATTTTCTGATTGGTGATGTTACGTCTTCTTTCCTTCACTGTCTTTGCAGAGAGAAGCATGTCTAACTTTCTGTATTAGGTTTTGTTTTCATTATTTTAATGAATGAGTCCTTCGTGTAATCATCTATTAGAGATATACCGGTAATCGGGGGGACTGTTTGTGTGTTGGAACCCCCTTATCCACAGCGGTAACAGTTGATTTTTGGCATTTAATCAGTAACTTGCAGTATTACAGAATATAATTTCGTGAACGACTCAGTTTTGTAGTTCACCACGCTCTCCAGAATCGCCTCCATCCAACGGATGTGTCCTTCTTCAACGGAGCAACAGGTGCTTCACCGGTCCTGAACCGGGTCCCGATTACACCCCCTACCAGAAAAACCTGCCCTGCAGACAGACCATACATACCTAATATAGTATACATTATAATTAGGGCTGTCACTTTAACGCATTAATTAGATTAATTATTTATGCTGCAAATTAACGTGCTATAAAAATTAAGTCCCCCGACTTGTGTCCGCGTGGCGCAGTGGGCTACCTGGACACAAGTCGGGGGACTGATCACCCGACTGGGCTGGGTCGCCCGGAGGAGGGTGTCTAATTCAGACCCGAAACACCCTATGAGGCCGGGAGAATCACTGATGATGTGTCCAGGTTGCACCAAGAGGTGTATAATAGAACTAACCCATCATGGCAATGCCACTGCCTTCCAGGAAGAGGCTGGATGACAACCTCGAAAGTGTGGTGACAACTGGAGAGACAGAGGACAGCCCGGAAAGACGGCAACCGGGGCAGGGAGGGGTAGCATCCCAAGCTGCAGCTCTCGCAAGGGAGCACCCTAAAAATGCTACGAAGAACCACAAAGACATACCCCCAGGGGCACCCGAGAGGGGGGAGAATGAGCGCCCCGAACGGACGGATTTCCTGGAAACGAACTTTGTGAACGGACTATCAACTATGAGTGCAGTCTGCAAATGTGGCAAGGTCTGCAAAAACCCGACAGGTCTAAAGATACATCAGACCAAGATGGGCTGTCTAAGGAAACCCGTGTCGCAACGCACAGTGCCAGTACCTTGTACGGCACCTGGTGAGACGGAGGAGGATCCAGGCCCGGATGCACCCCACAGTGCCCAGAACCTCCAAGCTCCTCGAGCGCAACCCCAAAGCAGACCATCAGACCATCGTCGGATATTGTGGCCTGCTGCCAACAAGGAGTCAGAGTGGCAACGATTTGGTGAAGATGTGGATACAGCCCTGGGAGCAACAGCCAAGGGTGATGTGGACCAGAGGCTCAAGACGATGAGCACATTCATAATAAGCATCGCATCCGACAGGTTTGGTGTTAAGAAACAACGTGCCACCAAGACTACATCTGCAGCACCAATTCCAAACCGGCAAGAGAACAAGATTTCCCAACTCAGACAAGAGCTGAGGTCACTCAGGAGCCAGTACAGAAAGGCAAGAGATGATGAGAAGGCAGCCTTGGCAGAACTGAGGGATGTGGTAAGGAGAAGGCTGTGCACCCTTCGACGAGCAGAGTGGCACAGGAAGAGAGGCAAGGAAAGGGCCCGCAAGCGCAGTGCCTTCATTGCAAATCCGTTTGGATTCACAAAGAAGCTGCTGGGAGAGAAACAAAGTGGTCAGCTCTCATGTCCGGAAGAGGACATCAACCGCCACATTAGGGACACCTACAGCGACGGTATGAGAGAACAAGATCTTGGCCACTGTGAAGCCCTCATATGCCCACCAGAACCCTGCACCCTGTTTAACATCAGTGAACCCACCCTGAAGGAAGTGAAGGAGGCCATCAAATCTGCCCGAACAGCATCAGCACCAGGCCCAAGTGGAGTGCCATACAAGGTCTTCAAACAGTGTCCCCGTCTGTTGGAACGTCTTTGGAAGATCTTCAGAGTGATCTGGAAAAGAGGGAAGGTGCCTCAGCAATGGAAGTATGCAGAGGGAGTATGGATTCCCAAGGAGGAAAAGGCAAGTAACATCGAGCAATTTAGAACAATTTCCCTCCTCAGCGTTGAGTGCAAGACCTTCTTCAAGATCATTTCGAACCGCCTCATGGGATTTCTCCTGAAGAACACCTATATCGACACCTCTGTGCAGAAGGGAGTCCCAGGAGTCCCAGGGTGCATTGAGCACACAGGGGTGGTAACACAGCTGATCCGCGAGGCGCGAGAGAGCAAAGGAGATTTGTCATTCCTGTGGCTGGACCTTGCCAATGCTTATGGATCAATTCCCCACAAGTTGGTGGAGTTGTCCTTGAGCAGATATCACGTCCCAGAGAAGGTCCGTAATCTCATCCTTGACTACTACAACAACTTTAGTCTGAGGGTGTCCTCTGGGACTACAACATCAGATTGGCACCGTTTGGAGAAAGGCATCATCACAGGCTGCACAATCTCTGTATCCCTGTTTGCTCTGGCCATGAACATGCTGGTAAAGTCTGCGGAAGTGGAGTGCAGAGGCCATTTGTCCCGATCTGGCACCCGGCAACCCCCTATTAGAGCATTCATGGATGATCTCACAGTAACCACAACATCAGTGCCCGGATGCAGATGGCTCCTCCAAGGCCTAGACCGACTCATCAGCTGGGCAAGAATGAAGTTCAAGCCCGCTAAGTCCAGGTGCTTAGTCTTGAGGAAAGGAAAGGTTGCCGACCGCTTCCGCTTCAGTTTGGGAGACACCACAATTCCATCTGTGTCAGAAAAGCCAGTGAAGAGCCTGGGCAAGCTCTTCACCAGCGATCTAAAGGATACCGCCGCTTGTCAGTCTACCAGCAATAACCTAAACACGTGGCTCTCAGCTGTGGACAGGTCGGGACTTCCTGGGAAGTTCAAGGCCTGGATCTATCAGCATGGCATCCTGCCACGTCTCCTCTGGCCGCTGTTGATCTACAAATTCCCCATGACCACCGTGGAGGGTTTTGAGAGAAGGATCAGCTCGTCCCTGCGCAGGTGGCTGGGCCTGCCACGGAGCCTGAGCAGCATTGCACTGTTTGGGCACAACACCAAGCTGCAGCTTCCCTTCAGCAGTTTGGCAGAGGAGTTCAAGGTTTCCCGAGCCAGAGAAGTCCTGCTCTACAGAGATTCTGCTGATGGAAAGGTGTCTTCAGCAGGTGTGGAGGTCAAAACGGGAAGGAAGTGGTGTGCCCAGGATGCAGTAGAGCGGGCAGAGGCAAGGCTGCGTCACAGCACCCTGGTTGGGACCGTGGCCACGGGTCGGGCTGGACTGGGCAGCAACCCGAAGCCTTGCTACAGCAGAGCCACGGGAAAGGGGAGGCGAAGGCTCATTCAGGACGAGGTTCGTGCCGAAGTGGAGGAGGCTCACCTCAGCAAAGCAGTAGGAATGAGCAAGCAGGGGACCTGAACCAAGTGGGAGCACATAGCTGGCCGCAAGATCACCTGGACCGAACTTTGGAAAGCAGAGCCATCCCACTTAAAGTTCTTGGTCCAGTCAGTCTATGATGTCCTCCCAAGCCCTGCTAACCTGTTCACCTGGGGTCTGACTAAAGCACCCGTGTGCCAGCTCTGCTAGAGAAGAGGATCATTGGAACACATCCTCAGCTGTTGTCCAAAGGCCTTGGGAGATGGCAAGTATCGTTGGCGCCACGACCAGGTCCTACGGGCAATAGCAGACACCATCTACACTGGCATTAACTCCAGTAGGCGGCAACACCCAACCAGGAGTACAATTGCCTTTGTCCGAGCAGGGGAGAAACCTCAACCCTCCAAGAAGTTCCAAGGAGGGCTGCTCACAACATCAAGGGACTGGCAGCTCCTGGTTGACCTAGGGAAGCAGTTGCGATTTCCAGACATCATTGCAACTACGACCCTCAGGCCAGACATGGTGCTGTGGTCCGGAGCCAGCAAGCAGGTGGTGCTCCTTGAGCTAACGGTTCCCTGGGAGGACAGATTGGAGGAAGCTCAGGAGAGGAAGCGAGCAAAGTATTCCAATCTTGTGGCAGAGTGCTGGAGGAATGGGTGGAAGGCCCGCTGTGAGTCTATTGAGGTGGGCTGCAGGGGTTTTGCAGGCAAGTCCTTACATCGGGTCCTGCGGCTCCTAGGGATTTGTGGACAGCACAGGCGAAGAGCCATTAAAAACATCTTGGAAGCAGCGGAGAAGGCTTCACGTTGGCTCTGGTTGAGGAAGGGGGATGCGTGGTGTAGTGGGCTACCTGGACACAAGTCGGGGGACTGATCACCCCCGGCTGGGTCGCCCGGAGGAGGGTGTCTGATTCAGACCCGAAACACCCTATGAGGCCGGGAGAATCACTGATGATGTGTCCAGGTTGCACCAAGATGTGTATAATAGAACTAACGCAATTAATCATGAATGGCAAGTCAATGCGCAAGCATTTTAAATTTGGCCCATTTAGGGACCCGTAGCCTGCAGTGGTACGTCACTTCGTACCTGCGCCACTAGTCAAAAGCCGGGTGACTGACAACAGAGATGGACGCAACACAGGAGAGCGAGGCAAGCCCACTTGGGCCTTTGGGCGGAAAGTTTATTTATAAAAAAAACAAAGATGGGACTATCAACTGAAACGCAGTGATTCTGCGATGCCAGTCTGCGCTGTAGACGCCTCCGTCAGTCTGCCCCAGGGCAGCTGTGGCTACACATGTAGCTTACTATCACCAAGTATGAATGAGGAGTGAATGAATAATGGATCCGATGTAAAGCATCTTTGAGTGTCCAGAAAAGCGCTATATAAATCTAATCCATTATTGTTGTTGTTGTTCTCTTTTGTAAAAGAGAATTTTCATATCACAGAAGCAGCTCCAGCCTAACGTATCATTTAAATGCAAAACATGTCAAGGACACAAAGTTGAACGTTAGCGTACCCTTTTAAAGGAAATTCCTGCTGGTCAATGTTGCCTTATTTAGAGGCATGTTATACTATTCATTTTGAACTGCTGTATTGAATCAGCTTTAGTGTTCATTTTGGTTGAGAGTCTGCTTATGTGCCTATTTGAGACTCAGCCTTATTTTTTTCTGAATTTTATTTATTTTATTTAACTGTATTTGTATTGCATTTTTGAGAAATGCACCTGGCCTATATGGTTTGCTGATGTGCTTGGCTTTCTTCTTTTGAATTTCATTTATACAGCACACTTAACCAATAAAAATGTGGATTTCAAATCTTCTCTTCTTGGTGCATTCTATTGATTAATCATGCACTACAATTATGTAATGTCCTAGAATTCAAATTCTTTATTTGGGGGCCTTTAGCAGGTATGAGATTAAAATGCAATTAATTAGATTAATTTTTTTAATCGCCTGACAGCACTAATTATAATTTAATATATATACTGTACATACATAATATTACACATACTGAGGCTGAACAAACCCAAAAAGGAACACACTTGTTTGGATTAGATGGATGGATGGATGGATGGCTGGCTGGATGGATGGATGGATGAATGAATGGATGGATGGATGGATGGATGGATGGATGGATGGATGGATGGATGGATGGATGGATGGATGGATACTTTAATAATCCCGGAGGAAATTGCACATATCCACTGCTCAGCCAAACACCAGGTAAAAACAAAAACCAAACAGGATATACCACAAGACATACACTACACTAACAGACACATGTAGCATTAATGTAGGATTAATGATAACTACAGTATTTACATCTCCATTATTAACAGTCAATTAGCAGCCGGCATGGCTGGAGCCATTCACGTGACCAGTACACCTAGCATGGCTAACATGACCAGCCTCCCTAGCGCAGCTAGCACGATTAGCACGGCTAATACAACCAGCCTCACTAGCGCAGCTAGCACGATTAGCATGGCTAGTGCAATTGGCGCAGCTAGCGCGACTTTCAATTCCCTTCCAATCTGTATGAACTCATATAAATGCACATGTATGTGTACTGACAAGCAGCGCACTTCCTCCACTCACCACTGAATGGCTGCAGCGCTGCTGTCCTTTATTAAATAGAATGTGGAATCCTCGTAACTCTCTCTCAGAATCAGAATCAGAATCAGAATCACTTTTATTTGCCATCGTCTGTTGGAGAACAGAAAAAGGAATTTGTTTCCGGCAGGTGGTGTCTCACTGTACATTCATACATTAATTTAACTATCTAAAATACTTTAACTACTATAAATAACTAATACAACACAAGATGCAGGACACAGTGGGGGGGGGGCACACAATGTGCAAGTGCTGAGTGCTTGTGTAAACGTTTGCAAGGATTTGGGACAATAATTAACGGTTGCCATTCAAGTGACTTATGGCTTGGGGGAAGAAACTGTTCTTTAGTGTGGTGGTTTTTGAGAGGAGGGCTCTGTAGCGCCTCCCAGAGGGTAGACTTTTGAAAAGTCGGTGTCCAGGGTGAGTTGGGTCTGAGATGATCTTCCCTGCCCGACTCCTGACTCTTGAGGAGTATAGTTTTTGGAGGGAGGGCAGGGAGGTCCCAGTGATCTTCTCAGCAGACCTGATTGTCCTTTGCAGTCTTGTCCTGTCCCTTTGGGTGGCAGCACCGAACCAGACTGTGATGGAGGAACACAGGACTGATTCAATGACTGCTGTGTAAAACAGGACCAACAGCTCCTGTGGCAGACCGTGCTTCCTCAGTTGCCTGAGAAAGTACATCCTCTGCTGGGCCTTTTTGAGGATGCAGCTGATGTGGAGAGTCCATTTCAGGTCCCGGGAAACAGTAGTCCCCAGGAACTTGAAGCTCTCCACAGAGTCCACAGGGCTGTCTGTGATGGTGAGGGGGAGCAGAGGGGAGGGTAACTTCCTAAAGTCCACAGTCATCTCCACAGTCTTGAGCGTGTTTAGCTCCAGGTTGTTACGACTACACCAGTCCACCAGCTGTCTCACCTCCTGTCGGTATGCAGACTCATCACCGTCCTGGATGAGTCCAATGACAGTTGTGTCATCTGCAAACTTCAGGAGTTTGACGGCTGGGTGTGAGGATGTGCAGTCGTTTGTGTAGAGGGAGAAGAGCAGTGGAGAGAGGACGCAACCCTGGGGGGCACCGGTACTGACTGTCCGAGTGTCTGAGGTGATCGCCCCCAGCCTCACCTGCTGTGTCCTCTCTGTCAGGAAGCTGGTGATCCACTGACACGTGACAGAGGGGACTGCAAGCTGGTGGAGTTTGGAGGAGAGCAGCTCAGGGATGATGGTGTTGAACGCCGAGCTGAAGTCAATGAACAGGATCCGTGCATAAGTCCCTGGGTGGTCGAGATGATCCAGGATGAAATGCAGTCCCATGTTGACTGCATCATCCACTGACCTGTTTGCCCGGTAGGCAAACTGCAGGGGGTCCAGCAGGGGTCCTGTGATGTCCTTCAAGTGGCACAGCACGAGGCGTTCAAAGGACTTCATGACCACGGATGTCAGAGCGACAGGCCGGAAGTCATTTAGTCCTGTGGTGGAGGGTTTCTTGGGGACCGGGATGATGGTGGAGCGCTTGAAGCAGGAGGGTACCTCACACAGCTGGAGGGATCTGTTGAAGATCCGTGTGAAGACTGGAGCCAGCTGTTCCGCACAGACCTTGAGGCAGGAGGGGGAGACACCATCAGGGCCTGGCGCTTTCCTGATCTTTTGTCTGTGGAACTGCTGACTCACCTCCTGGACAGTCACACTGAGGGGGGCTGGGGGAGGGGCAGGCTGGGGGTGTGAAGGGGATGGGGGTGTGGAGAGGAGGGGGGCTGGGGGTGGGGCGGGCAGGGGGTGTGGAGTGCAGATAGTCTTTGTTGAGGGGAGTGGAGGTGTGAATGGTGGTGTGATCTGGGCTGCAGGTAGTGGGATGGGGGTGGTGGGTGTGAGGTCCTTTTCAAACCTACAGTAGAATCTGTTGAGGTCGTCAGCCAGGTTCTTGTTGGCCTCAGCAGGGGGGGACGGGCGTCTGTAGCTGGTGATGTCCTGCAGACCTCTCCACACCGACGAGGGGTTGTTGGCTGAGAAGTTCTCTTTCAGCTTGTCAGAGTAACTCCTCTTAGCTGCTCTGATCTCATTTGTCAGTGTGTTCCTGGTCTGCCGGTACAGAGCCCTGTCCCCAGATCTGTGGGCCTCCTCCTTAGCCAAGCGCAGTTGTCTCAGCTTGGCTGTGAACCATGGCTTGTTGTTGCTGTATGTGCGGAAGGTCTTGGTTGGAACACACAGGTCCTCACAGAAGCTAATGTAGGCTGTCACAGTGTCCGTGTAATCATCCAGATTGTCCGTAGCAGCTTCAAAAACACTCCAATCGGTGCAGTCAAAACATTCCTGCAGTTCCTGCTTTGCCTCGTTGGTCCATTTCTTCACCGTTTTCACCACAGGCCGAGATGTTCTCAGTCTCTGCCTGTAGGCTGGGATGAGATGGATGAGGCAGTGATCAGAGTGTCCCAAAGCTGCGCGGGGGACCGAGCGATAAGCGTCCTTGGTTACAGTGTAGCAGTGATCCAGCGTGTTGTTGTCCCTCGTCGGACAGGTCACATGCTGCCTGTATTTGGGGAGCTCGTTGTTTAGTTTCGCTCTGTTGAAGTCCCCCAGGATGATTAAAAATGAGTCCGGGTGTTTTCTTTCGATGTCCGTGATTTGTTCCGCTAATGTATGGAGTGCGACATCCACATTAGCTTGCGGTGGAATGTAAACACCGACGAACACGAAAGAGGAGAACTCCCGCGGAGAATAAAAGGGCTTGCAGTTGATAAAGAATGACTCAATGTTCGGTCCACAGAACCTGCTGAGCACTGTGACATCCTTACACCAACCTTCGTTAATGTAGAAGCATATTCCACCGCCCTTGGTTTTCCCGGACCGCTCCTTGACGCGGTCCGCTCTGTGAAGTCGAAAGTCCGGCAGATGCAGAGCGCCGTCGGGGATCGACTCACTGAGCCAAGTTTCAGTGAAACACAGGGCAGCGGAACGTGCAAAGTCCATATTTTTCCCGCAGAGGAGGTGCAGCTCATCCAGTTTATTGGGCAATGAGCGAAGGTTAGCCAGGTGTATTGATGGCAGTGGGGTCCTGAATCCCTGCTGGCGGAGTCTCACCAGCACGCCAGCTCTTTTGCCCCGACGTCTGCGTGGCCGCAGCCCATAATGGGCCACAGCTCCGCCGATCAAGATCTCCGCAAAGTTGCTCGGATCTGACGCAAATTGCGGCATAAAATGACCCGGTAAGAACTGTCTGATGGCCAGCAGTTCTTCTGAGGAGTAGGTGAAGGGAGAGCACTCAGAAATAGACCCGAAGGTCGACAAAAAACACAAAATAAAGTAAAACAAGAGAGAGCTCTGTGCCGAGCTCTGTGCTCTCAGCCTGACTTGGTCCAGCAGCCCCCCAGGACAGAGTGATAGTGCCGTGGCTGACAGTAAAGAGTAGACCCGAGTAGACCTGCCTTCAGGTGGCCAGAGATACCAGGAGTCTCACCCGATTGGTTAGGACTCACATCACTCATCACCCGCCCACTGTGCTGCCAGCCAATCACCACTGCTTTCTAAAGCCAGGGCTTTAGAAAGCAGTGCATCTGAGCTGCCCTAAAAGGTGCCTGACAAAATTTTTAAACAACTCCATAACGATGATAACATAATAAAGCGTAGGAAATTTACAACAATAAGTTTTGTTTTTTAAAGATTTTTAGCTATAAGTAGAATGTCTGTTTATTTTGTTTCCGTTAAGTATTATGTTTTTGTTTTGTGATTAATCCCCAGGGAGCCGCAAGGGTGGCACCAAAAAGCCGCATGCGGCTCCCAAGCCGCAGGTTGTCGACCCCTGGACTCTATACAGTCGTGTTTATGTCTCTTGTCCTTTTCCCACCAATATATCCCTAAGTATGTGTTTATTTAGTGTGAATACTGTGCTGTCTAACTGAGATAGCTGTATTCTTGTGCATTCTTGTGTAACATATGCTGTATGACTGTACGTGTACTTAACGGAGGTAAATAATTTCCCTGTAGGATTATTAAAGTATTTTTTATTCAGTCAAGTATTAAAACAGCTTCTGAGAAAAGAGGGAAATTGTAAAAAATAGAGGATGATTTGAAATTCTCTCAGGTTGTGATCCAAGATTGTATTTCCTTTAAATTGTGTAGAAAAGAGCAGAACACACCCCCATGTCCTATGTGTGACGTTGTTCTGACAAGGGAAGGGCCCTCCCACGACAGCCAGAACCCATGGACAAGGACAACAGTTTTACTAAAGATAGCGAGGAAATTTATTTTGAAAACAAGGGCAACATTCCATCCAGCAACATGCCAACTCAAAGTAGGGAGGAACATTTCACCGGTAGGCCTTAAGCCCAGGTTTGAGAAATGTCACAACAAACACAAAATAAGACATCCACCACAAATGTCGTAGCTAGTCTAGCTAATCAACAAGCTTTGTGGCACATAAAAGAGGAAGTGTTAAAAACTGAAGAGGACGGAGAAACAGATGATGCACGTCAAACTATTTGAATTAAAATGGCAATAATAGCAAGAGAGAGATGTTGCCACTTCTATGACAAAAACCAAAAGAAATTTAGTGATTTAGAAACTGACTTATGAAAAATACAGTTGCAATTCGCTCAAGCTCAACTGCAAACTAACAAGACTAAAACAGACATGATTTCATGTCCTAAATTGGGCAGGAATATGTGCACTTGTGTGACTCATTTCTCCCATACAGATTTACAATGTGTCCAGGGCTGAGGTGACGACATTGTCACACCTAAGCTCATACACCACAATGCTGGAGGACAGTCCAGTCTACACAAATGCTATTGGCATCCCACGTGGAGTTCCAGATGAGCATAAATTAACAAATCAAATTGCAGGTGAGAATGAATGGTACATTGAGTCAGTAGCGCACCCTCATGACGAAGGGGAGGAGGAAGATACCCCGCCGTACACATGCAGTGGTAGACTTATCATCAGATGCCCCTGAGAATCGATCAGCCCAAGGTGCTGAGGTTTTGGCTTTGTGTTTGGCCCTAGAGGCAGGTGACAGACAAGACTTGACGGTATATTCAGACACAGCCTATGCGGTGGGTGCGGCAGTCTTGAATCTACAGGAATGGAAGAGGACAGGTTTTCTTACAGCTAAGGGGGCTCCCATAACTCATAGACCGCTGATTGAGAGACTGTCAGCAAACATTATGTTGCCCTCCTCATTGGCTATTGTCAAAACAGCAGGACATAGAAAAGCTAACATGCTGCAGGCTAAAGGTAATGAGGCAGCAGATCAGGGTGTGAAGCAGGTGGCAGGGTATCATCTTACAGGCAAAGTCATGGTGAGTATGCCACAGTCTCCTACACCTACGTCACCTGCGCATACAATATCATTAAAGGAGGTGCTTACCCATCAGCAGTCCACCTCCCTGGAAGAGTTAAATTTTTGATGCCTTATGTTGTGGCGTCTTTCGAGGGCCAAGAGGGGGAATGAGGAGATTTAAACATTATATACATGCTACTTGCTATTTTGGTAGCTTCACAGTATTCCATTTTAATCACACACTCAGCACTTTTCCATCACCCTGTCTCAGTAAATTTCCACACACTCGATCTCATCTAATCTGACACACACACACACACACACACACACACACACACACACACACACACACACACACACACACACACACACACACACACACACACAGTTACATTAACAATTCCATTTATAGGACATAGGCGGCGTTCACAGTTCTTTATTCACAGGGTGAACCGGAGACCACATTCCAACCGGAACCAGAAACCACATTCCAACACCCACGGAGGAGGAGCGGACAAACACTCGTCACGATCTAATTGGACCAGAAGACATCCCATCATCTCATGCAAATTTCTTATCTGAATTGCATTAAAAACAACGGGCGTAAAAAGATAGTGCTCTTCTCAGCTGCACTGTTACAAGTCCCTTTTTTCTGATGGATATCTGTATTAGACTTGTTGTCAGGAATAAACTTTTTAATGTAGCCACAAGAGGACACAAGCCAGTATTGGGAATAAACTTTTTAAACTTATGAAGATCGGCTAAGTCTCCTACTTTACCTCAATAGCAAGAACCCATGGAATAATGAAGTTTTAAGACTACTCTGCTTCAGCACCAATACTACTTCATGTGTCTTGAATTTCCCCTTGGGGACTAATTACGTTTTTTTAATGAATTTGAAATAATAATAATAATAATAATAATAATAATAATAATAATAATAATAATAATAATAATACATTGATTTGTAAATCACATTTCATTCTTAAGAATCTCAGAGTGCTAAATAATGGATGACTTCCAGCTTTCAAGGAGAACAGACGTCTTTTCTTCTGTCTCTCGTTGTTGATATCTATCGCTATCTCTCTCAAATTCATACTCTGATTAACTCTCACTGACTCTCACTGATTCTCTGCAAAATGATGAGAGGAAGAGGGAAATTGGAGGAGAATGACAATAAAAACTGGAAAGAAGCCCTAGAACGGATGGCCTCTTCAGTGGATGAGTCAAGGAGCAACTTTAATGAATTCAGCAGTGGCTATGATAAGAAGTTGGAAGAAAAGCTGAAACCGATACTAGACTGCATGGAAAAAATGAAGAATGACATGGAGAAAATGCAGAAAGACACAGATGAAAAAGAATGAAGAATGGTTGTCCTAGAGCAAGGACAACAAAGCATTCGAATAAATGACGTGATCGTCACCAGCTTCAAAATTAAGCCGAGGAATTACGCACATGCTGTGGCCAGAGCAGAGGGAACTGAACACAGCACTGACTATGAGACAGTGGAACAACAGGTGATTTCTCAACTGAGGGATCTGGAGATTAATATCGATCCGGACCAGATCGAGACATGTCATCCACTACCACCTGGAGGTAAAAGACCACCTGCAGTGCTGATAAAATTCCTAAATCACAAGTACAAAATTGCTCTTCTGAAACAAGGCCCTAAACTGAAAGGAAAAGATATATACATCAATGAGAGTCTCACCAAAAAGAATGCTGATACCGCCAAAAAAGCTCGTCAGCTGTAGAAGAATGGGTTGATTGACAACACCTGGACGAACAACTGCAGGGTCTTCATCAAAACAAAGGGGCTTTCTCCGGAGCAGATGAAAACAATGATGATTAAAAATGTGGAAGAATTGGAGAAATTCTACCAATAACGTATGGCCAAAAATAAAAACTCTGTAACTTCAACACAGCAGAGAACAGCCATTTCTGCACTGTCTGAAGAAATGAAAGATCTAATACAGAGAATTGCTGATCAAGATAGTTTGGAGTTGAAAGCCGATCATTTTGTGGATTACGCCCTGTTTGACCCAAATGGAATTTTGGACACTTCAAGTATTACATAGAAGTTGAAAAACCATTCAACATCATCAATGTCATAAACATGGACTAATGAACAAAAACTATGGATTTCTGCTTGGAGGGACAACATAAGTTTGAGACTTTATAGAGCATGTTACTATCTTTTGACAATATAATAGCATGTATAACTGTTAAAATGTCTGTAACAAACGGATTAATTCTTGGGTAAACACTGTCTGTCTGTTGAGGGAGGTGAATATGATCATTACACTGGCATTCTTAAGAATCTGGCAAGGTCAACTTCTTGTTTTGACTATCTATGATGTTAATAAACTTTGTGATCCTAGGAAGAGTGTAAACATGGTTATGCTCTGGGTTTAAAGGCTAATATCCAGAAGTGGATAAGACACTGGCCTGGGAACGCCTTGGGATCCCCAGTCAGAGCTGGTGGATGTGGCCAGGGAAAGGGAAGTTCAGGGCTCCTTGTTGAAGCTGCTGCCCCCGCGACCTGATTCCAGATAAGCGGTGGAAGATGGATGGATAAGAGTACGAACGTCTGTCAAAATTCAATGGATGAACTGGTTGAAAATATTTAATGTGTGAGTTTGTTGACAACATATTGTAATAAGAGAGATGTTTGTTTATTATGGGGGACGAGAATTTCACAAGCCTATTGGCTTCTACCCGTCAGCCCTTTTTTTTCGGATGTTATTAATGTTGTAAATGTGATGGAGTGAAGTCTGTTATATTAACATGTCCGAAAAAAATAAACCAAATAAATAAGTAAAAATATAATAAAACGTGAATATAATGCTGATTGGGGGCGGCTGTAGCTCAGTCAACTAAGTCTTGGACTGGGGTCCGGAGGGTTGGTGGTTCAAGACCTGTGAGTGTGAACTGACAGTGGGAGGTGTCAGTTCACCTCCCAAGCACTGCCAAGGTGCCCTTGAGCAAGGTTTCGTCCCCTTTATAAGTTGCTCATTGGAGGTGCACCATGGAGGAGCTATTATAGGTTATCATTTCAGTATTTGGATAACTTGATGACTAATGTTCTATATTTTAGTTTTTTAATGCACTTTCAAGTACAAAACACGTTAGATGTTCTAGTGTCATGTTGCAGTAGATGTGCTGCTATGTTGAAGTAATGTAAAATAGTAAATGACCTGATTTTATTGATTATAAACATTTGTGTTTGTAAAATTCAAATTGTAAGGTAGATTATGAGTTAATGTTTAATAATATGGTTGAGGGGACACAGTACAACTTTGCAAACATAATCATATGGTCACGACCAAGCAGTACAGTCACTACCGTAACTACCGTAACAGGGAGTGTTTTGTAAAATAAAATAAGAACCAAGTCATTAAATTAAATTATATGATAAATATTAGTTAAATATGCATTCAATGTAATAACCAATTAACTCTGAGATCTTTACCTTACCCACCATATGGGCCTCCTGGTATCTCCACTTTCACTTTTTATTCTATTTTATACTGTTATACTTTAGTTTAGTATATGTCCTGTTAGTGCTGTATGTCTGTTAGTGCAGTGTATTTCTTGTGGTGTCAATGTTTCCTTTTCTCCTGGTATTTATCCAGTATTTATTCATTATGTATGCCTGAGCAGTGGATATGTACAATTTCCTCTGGGATTAACAAAGTATTTGTCTGTCTGTCTGTCTGTCTGTCTGTCTGTCTGTCTGTCTGTCTATCTATCTTTAAGGTCACTGTAATTCATTTTACAAAAAAATTGCATTAAAATTTGGATGAGCCATGGAAAGTAAACTTGAAATTTGTTTAAAATGTGTTTCAAGTGGTTTAATTATAAAACCTTTCATAATAAATTTCTAAAAATATTCTTTGGAGGGTGTATGGACACACAATTTTAACAAATTATTTTAATAGTTTTTATTGCAGTGTGTTGGTAGTGACATATTTCAGGTGCGGGAAAACATTTCAAGAACAGGCAAGGCATTAATACATGAAATTTGACTGCCTTTTCTAGATTTGTACCGTAGAAGCATGGCACAATTTATCTATGGACAAGGAATTTGGAAAAAAAAAAATAAAAGTGTTTCCAACTCTGAACTTTGCACGGATTCGGTAGAATGGCCAATATATTTGTAACGTGCTGCAGAATGAAGCTGCCCTCCACTACACATTTAATTTTTAAGGTCTTTTTATTTTTGTATGAGTACGCTCGCACATCCAATTTAGACTCAAATGTCTGTTCTCGTTTTTTTAACGTCTTTACGCGAGACTTCCCTTGTCCCTGCACAGTGTAGCGAACGCGCCCTCTGCTGGTAGGACTTAAACAATGCACACTGCTAGAAAACTACATATTCAACCCGTTAACCACCCTTTAACTTTTCAGAAAACACCCAGAAATATTCATCATACTCAGTACATGAGCTGTACTAAATAAAATGCAAATTAAACATATAAATCATATTATTTCAGGTATAATCAACCCACTGATGGCTCTGTGTGACACATATACAGTACGTATACACACATGTACTGTATGTGTATATATACACATGTACATATACACATTTACACACACACACACACACACACACACACACACACACACACACACACACACACACACACACACACACTTTGTACCGTTTATATTTTGTGGTCAGTGACGTTTGATGAATCATAACCAGGTTTAGTGTGCCCTGAACATCTCTCTGCGACTGTGAAGTACGCTGCTGACGTAAACTGTCAGTGAGGGAAAAAAGCGACGCTGACACACACACACACACACACACACACACACACACACACACACACACACACACACACACACACACACACACACACACACACACACACACACACACACACACCAAACCGGAGCCGCGAAGGGGGAATAGTGTTTTGTTTCTTTTTTGTTTTATTAGTTCCCTTTTATTCTTTAACGTTTAATGTTATTTATTTCCTTTAACGGGTTCGACAAAATGTGTGCTTAAAACTTGCCATCTCTCAGTAACGTCCATGCCGCTGTTCCCTCACGCGGCGCTATTTTGACAGTCGGAGTCGCAGTGAACCATCTAAAGCTGCTAGCACCATTAGCACTGGTAAGTCATTCGGAAACTAGCTAACAGAACCAGTTAGCGCCTTCAATTTTGAGTCCTGACAGTGCTGTTACGAATTAGTAACAGGCTTCAGCGTATGGTAAAACCATGCTGTATTGTTAAGTTATCAGATGATATATATACGCTAGATTTATAACATTAGTTAGCTATCGTACACTTAAAAGAAAAGGCTCGCTAGCAGGCTACGATTAGCTAGGTGGCCAGGTGCTTTAGGTGGCTAATCATTCTTGCCAAAGGTAACAAGCTAATTCATTGAGCTACCTATTGTTAGCGTGTGGGTAAGCCAATATTTTAAGTCAACTACTCATTCCTTGTTCTCACCATGTTACAATCTGTTCTCTACAGATACAACTTGAAGCTTTTGCCACACGGACTCTCGGTACACGGCAAGCAAAACGGTGAGCTGAACCTTTTAGATAACTCGAGATAACTTATAATCTGTGATCCATGGTCTCTAGATAGATTTGTAACGCAGCAGCAAGCACCATCTTTAAAGTCCGCGTTCTCCACGCACGACACAAGATGGCCATGTTAATATTTTCTCTAAACGTGATGAATGGATGCGTGACGGAAAATGAAGAAAATGCGTTAGCTTTAGCTGTTGGACTAATTGAAATTAAATTATTGCATATTTGTTTGCGGCTGTTCCTTACAGGCACATACTTAAAATGCAACTTCGACAAGAAGAGGGCGTACAATCTGATATGTATGTGTTCGTTCACTGATGCTTAGAAACGATGGCAAATAAGATGTTGCTGTAGTAACACGTTAACCAGAAGTTACCGACCCATGGTTTATGAAAATTAATGACTGTTTGTTCCTTATGATTTAGAAAACAAGGCCTAGCTGTGCTTATTTCACTGTATTGCTGAAGTTCGTATTATGTTGTTAGTACTCAAAAGCCTTCTTTGCCACTCTTTAAATTAAGGTACATAACCTTTGTTCCAGGCCTTTTGCTCACTGAGATTCTTTGAATTGGGAGAAAGGAAAATTAACAAACTTGTCTCAATTTTGTGTTCTAATTTATGTATAGTTAAGTATAAAATGCAGTTGGGAAGTATTCATAGAAGAGATTGGTTTTTAAAACAACTGTTTGTCAAATGGTTTTCAGACCATGTATCTTTATGTTAGCTCTGTGTTTTTACACTCAGCTGAAAATAGATAGCAGAACTGTTGTGTCAAACTAGGTGGGATCACAGCAGACTCTCTGAGCTGTGAGTCCAACATCTGCTCAGGGAAAACAGCATGTGTGTCTGAAAACAAATATTTATATCAATTGCATTGGCCTTTCATGTGATATAAAGGATTGACAAGTGGCATGCAAAAGCTGCCAGTTTAGTCATATTTCATGTTGTAAATTTTCAAAAAAAATATGTAGCTTCTTTTCTGTGAGGGATAATGGGCAAGTTTAGCAGGTACGTTCCTCAAGCACATTTAACAGTTTATGTTAAGAACTGGTATGCTCAGTGGTTCTTTAGACCCCAGTTATGGTCTCTTCTGTACACTTGAACGATGCATCAACAGTCTGCTGTTGTGAAGGTCAGCAATGAGAAGAGGGTGTATCCTGCCTCACCATCACTGTGTTTCCCCTTTTTTACTGTACAACCTGCAAACCGTCATGGAATTAGTTACGACATTCTGATCCTTCAGTAGATTGGGTTTCTAATTTAAGGCATTTACGGTCTCACTTCTGGTTGAAAAGTGCAAGAATTGTTTGAGATTTGTGGCTGTTATTTTTTGTTTTTGTTTTTGCAAGATGTGTGGGTAGTAGAGTTCTGTATTCATATGCCAGTAGAGCATAAGATTTCATGTGTTTGAGAGATACTTGCTTGTATTGTTTTCACCCTCTGCAATCACATATTTATATTGGGCAAGATGGCTAATTTAAAAGTTTTTTTTAAAATACAGGGTTATGGGCTGATCTGATGGAGATAGTTGGCTATTATCAAATAAGTCATTGGATTTTATTTGTCAGTCTGATATCTATTTCTTCACCTGGTCTCTGGATCTGTTTGCAGCAGCAGAAGAGTGGCTTTTTCTAGAGAGATTTGAAGAGCTATTTATAGATCTCTGCCAAGGCACCATGCCTGGTGCTGTTACTGCTGCTCCTATCTCCTCTGTTACTACTCCCGCTTCTTTTTCTGTTTCTACATCTGTTTCCTTTCTTATTTATTCCCTCTTTGTTTTCCGAGCTCTCTTTATATTGATGTCTTGTTCTTTCACTGTTTCTCAAATCCTCCGTTTTCATATGTTTCCTTCCTTGCTTGCTTTGATGTAAATTATTGATCAGAAGGGAGGTGACTGGTTGCATGGCAGTAAGTCAGGTTTCAGATTGGGTACAGCTACCTGGCTGACTTCACTGTGATTATTGCAAAGCTGGAGGATTTTTCTCATGACAGTTCAAAGAGCTACAAGAAAGGACATATATTCAACATTAATCACGTATTGAGTGAAAACCATCTCAACATGTGATACATTTTATCAATACAGAATCCAGATAGGGCTTGTGAGTGTTCCTTTTTTAATTTTTTTTCATGCTCATGTACATCTAACTATTGAAAGATTTTGTTTGAATGAATCTCCATAACTTGAAAAGACACTGCTTGTGTCTGACCATGTTTTATGTTGGCAAGTTTGTATGTTTGGAGTACATATGGCACAATGACACATATTGCTTGCAGAGACTGAAACATGGTGTAAAGAGATTGTTTTGACTAAAGGTTTAACTGTGATGCTTTGGCTACTTATTCTTGCACACCTCGCCCCCTTTTCAATCTCATGCTTTGGAAATCATCTGTCTCCTTTTACTGTCCAGTGAAAGAGGCTACCTGGCTGTCCAAGTGAAGGCGAAGCTTTAGACTTTAGTTTAATGCATTAGGTGACATTAGTGCCTGCCATCCCCTTTATCCCAGTCACATGGCCAACCTGAAACACTGTTTTTGCGTGACTATTCAAGGTTTGTCGTGTCATTTGCTGCTGTTGTCTTTTTTTAATTTGGCAAAGTAAGGACAGAAGGTCTGCTCAAAAATTATGAAATCAAAACCATTGCTAGCAGTGTGGACAGATAAGTTAATATGAACAGCTATGTTTCAAAGTTGAAGGAGAACTTTTCATTTTTTTGAATGGTATATTTCCTCCATATGATTTTGTAGAAGATAAGAAAAAAATCACTGAAATCAAGGTGATTTTACAGGGATATCGATCCCTTTCTGCAACAAAGGCTGACAGGGTGCTTTACTTTCTAGTACCTTTGTTAGGCCCCTGCAATCCAAAACAGTATTTTGAATTATTTGAGTTAGTTGTACTTTAATGCAACAGCAGAAAGTTTTGTATTATGTACACAACGATACGCAACTACCAAGAAATTCTATCATAGATATGTTATTGCATATCTTTTAAAAAAATCACAATAATATAATAATGGAATAATTATAAATGAAGTTTAAACGAAGCAATAGAATTGTGTTGTGTCCACCAGCAGTTAGAAGATGACAATTCTTGTTCGGATGTAGGCTAGGGTACCATTCCCTTGTGTTTTGAACTAAACACATATCTTTTGGAAGTATAACTGTTTGTGTGGTTTGCATCCACACCCAAAGTTCTTGATTATCAACTGTTATGTTGGCATGTTTGTAAGTTACATTTCCTGCGATGATAGCCAAAATATTCAGTACTGCTTGAATAAACGAACACTGGCGTGTTCATTAATCCATTAGTGTAAGTCAAAGCTGTAACACCAGCTTACTTGACTGCTTGTTTTGTTCAGATTTTGCCCACAATTTTCAAAAAGGTTGTACAATTGACCTTTTAAAAAATAAGACATTTGAAACCTCTCATAAATGTAACATTATCAGTTTGAGTAATACTTAATTGTGTGCACAAATTGTTCTTAAAAAAAGACACCGTCATGTTCAGTCATGTGCCTCCACCCTGTCCAACTACCCAAAATATGTGGGCCTAGGCTTCCGTACCACGCTCACAGCTGCATTGCTCACCGTTCAAAGCAGTCAAAGAAGAGACAGTATGATTTATGGCAATAATGTACATCTAGTGCCTTTTTATGGTTGGTGTCTGTCCAAGCATCAAAAACAAATTTGAACCTGACACAAATACAGTGCGCTTTCACTCATTCGCACATCAACGCTCGTGACTTCACCTCATTGCAGATTTTTGGTAGGCAGTCACGTGATACCGTATGCACATTCTGTTGACTGACGGCATCTGGATGTGCGCTGCGTTCTGTGAGTCTCTGGCCCCATCCACACGATGCCGGAATTTTTTGAAAACGCATTGAAAACAATTCACGTCCACGCGACAGCGTTTTCAAAAAAATCTCCATCCACATGTAAACGCATCAGTGCGTTTATCAACACATGTATAAGCAGAACAACTCCGAGAACGACAGGAGAGAGGACCGGGACGTGTGGAAATTCACGGTGTTCCTCCTGAAGGATGACCTCCAACACTGAGTTCTCCCACCAGCAGGCAGCGCATCCCGGTCTGACCCAGAACTGGCGTCGGCGTCTATGGCGAGGAACGTGAATGAATGAATGAATGAATAAATAAATAAATACATACATAAACTTTATGACACATAAATAATGTAACAGACGAACAAATATTTAAGTGTAACGCATGTTTATCAACGCATCTTCGATGTGGAGCTGTTATACATCAGAAAATAGCCGGTTTTAGCACCGTTTGTACAAGTTGATACCGGTCACATGCATGACGTCACAGCGGTTTTGGTCCCAGGGACACGCCCCCTGGATAAAAAAAGTTGCGGCTACACCGTCCACACGACAACGCAGACCCAGAGTTTTAAAAAAAAAATCCACCTTGGCCAGCGTTTTCAAAAAGTTGCGTTTTCGTTCCGGATATCTGCGATGTTGTGTGGCCAGAAGGCGTAAACGCAACAAAAAAGTTGCGTTTTCAAAAAGTTCCTCTGACTTACGTGAGACAGAAAAGTGCTTTAAACAGTCGATAAGAGTGTGGGAAAAGGTAATACAGATAAAAGGTGGTTTAATATCAATATGGGGAGGGTTCTTAAATGTTTGAATAACCGTAAATAATAAGGTTGTTGCTCTATTGCGGAATTCGTCAATTGCATGTGGTTCCTTGAATGCATTAACCGCGAGGAACGAGGGCACACTGTAGTTTTGTTTGTCTGGTGTTGTTACAATTAAAAATGTTGGTGAACGGGTCATTTCAAATTTCATTTCAAATCACAATATCACCCATCCCCTGAGGTGATTGTTGAGCCATTAAGTGTCATCAGTCCAGTTACCATTAAGTGGTACTTAATTTAAAAAGGATTCAATATATAAGTAAACAAATATTTGATGTACGTCCTACATTTTATATTACTGCCTCTCCAATTCATAAACAAGAACCAAGGCAGTCACAGACTGCAACACCCCTCGACAGGGCAAACACAATTCTAAATTCTGTTTTCCCCTGAATTCAAAATTTTACCCTGACCTACTTGCATAGGACAAAGATCAAAGCTAGTGCTCTGATCTACTGTCATTGATCAAAGCACTAGCTTTGATCTATGGTCTTACACTGGCATTCTCCCTCGTCTTTTTATCTTATCTGGTTCCTGGGAATACAAAAGCTGAAATTTCATCTTTCTATCAGCAACGGTTGCCAAGATATTTGGTGGACTAACTACGGACAGACAGACTAACAAACACACAAACGCTGACAATTACAATACATCACCGCTTTGAAGCGGGATGTAATAACAGATTGTCTGGACATCAATAAGAAAAAATTTGTCTTTTTGTTGCCAACACTTGGTATGTTCTGTCCTTAGAGATACAACTCAAAATGTAAATAGAGCATTTAGTTGCCAAAGCATGACTGAACATAGCTTTGCTTAGGTTCGTGGCGGTGGTTCCAGGGGAGGAAGCTGTGAGAGGAACAACTTTGACCTGCTAAAGGTGACTGGCCATTCTGACTTTTCTTCTTTCATAGGATTTTAAAATTATGTTAAAGTGCTTCCGCTTGATGAAGAGTTTTTAGTACAAAAAAAAAGTATAAAACTCCTGTAAATAAAAACATAAGGTACTTTGTCTTCCAAAAACCTTTCCTGTGTATCACATACTGACCAGTTTTCAGGATGCCTTGATCTCTCTCTCTCTCTCTCTCTCTCTCTCTCCTTAACCTATGTTAAAACAAAAATGGTAACAGTTTATAGCACAAACCTTTTGGCTTTATGCATTCAGCTAAAATAGAGCATATATTTTTTTAAAAAACCCTGCAAATAGTGATACCCTAGAAGCATATAACCCACTCTTCTACATTAGGTGGTCATGATGCAACCTTGGTTTTTGTGGTCTACCAAGAGATTGAAAGAATAACAAGGAGAAAACAGAGTATATGCAGAAGAAGAATGAGAAAAAAAAATGAAGGAAACCGAGGTTGCTGTCACAACCAGAACTCAACTTACCCAGAGTTACCTCTGCTATTACTACAGTACTATTTCCTTTGATACTTAACCGTATTGCCCATTTGATTATCTTTGTCCTTAACCTGGACTACTGCCACTCACTGTGTTTCTACTACTTCACTGTATTGGTGAAGCCTGTATAAGCCACGCCCTCAACAACATGAGAGTAGAGCAGTCAAGTGATTGATCAGGACAACAAAATGCACAAAGATGTTCATGCTCTGCTGAAATGAAATGAGAGCACAAGTACATTATGTAAATTCTGTAAATATTTTGTGACTTTGGGGGGTTGGAGGTCACTTTGACAGATTGTGTATTGTAAGGAAAACAATGATGATCTAAGCATTCCTTAATACAGCTGGGCTTCTTGTGAGCTCTCGGTAGGCTGTTTTTGCAGTTACATTGCTACTTAGGAAGAGAGCAAACTAGATATGTAAGAGAGAAAAAGAGAGCGAGAATCCACAAAAGGGAGGGTTGGAGGAGAAGCGAGCAGTGTACACTGCGCATGATAGAGTAAGAGCAGGAGGGAGATACAGAGCCAACCAGCAAGCAAGGCTTTCTGTTTCCGTCGTGCTTCATTCAAAAAAAGAGAGGGTGCATCAAAAAGATTTGTGCCTATTTTCATGTAAGCCATTAACAGAATCAACCTGTTAAGACTTGAAGGTAGTAGGGGAACAGAGCAAACATGAAGACCGAATTAGAATGAGTTGAAAGGAGTAAAAGAAGTATACATCCCTGAAACTTGATCTTACAATCAAGACAGTCTGAGGGCTGAAACTGAAAGTCCATTTGCGTGCTACAGGAAATGGTGTTCTTTCATTTGTGCTAGTTAGCCAGATAAAAGTAGTGTCAGCATAGTTTTTGTCCAGAACTGCCCCTGCTGCTGCTCCTCGTGCTGCCGCTCCTCCTTCTGCTACTGCTGCTGCTGCTTGTGCTTCTTCTTCTCCTTCGATATTTTGTTTTCATCTGTGACTTGATCCAACTTGGCTTGAGATCCACTGAGCCAAACTCTAAATACAGTAAGCATGTGCTGTTTATGGATGTGTCTGTGTATCTTGGCATGTTCTTGTTCATTTCCCTTGCATCAGTATTATGATTTATTTTAACTTGATGACAGCTATTGCTACATGCAGAAAAGTCTATTTTTGCTACTTGTCATTGTTACTTTTAATAGAGGGTCCTATAGGACTTAATGGAATTATACCAAAGTAAAACTGCATCTATAAGTGCGGTTACAGGAAATTATCTTCAGGCACTATGATATTTATTCTTCTTTTATAATTAATTTCATAATATTATGCTTGTATGCTCAAGCTGAAATGAGAACCATTGTGGTTAATATGTACGATGCATTAAATAAGATGAAAGATGCTAATTACAGTATATTATCTAATTCGCGATGAGTTTATTGATATTTGTGTGACTAGCTGTTTGTCATGCCTGTTTTCTTTGTACGGTCGTTTACAATGGCGAGGCAAAAACTGAGGTAATGAGGAATTCCCAACAACAGTGTCCATATGTGGGAGGAGGGAGAGAGGAAGATGTAGGTGGCCTGGTGTGGGTGAAGAGTCACTGAGAAGCAGGTATTGCTCTTCAATAATGTCATACTGAGGGGGTGGGGGAGGGAGGTAGAGAGAAAAGACAACATAGCTTACATAAGGCTGCATGTGGGATGTGAGACCCTGAAGTGAGGATGGCCATTAACGTGTTTCAATAAGACCATTTATGAATTCATTTCTTTTTAGAAATCAGAATATCTTTTGATTTTGTAAGACTACATAAATTCACACCCCCTTCTGTCGGTGTTCTCCCCCTTTATTTGTGGAGCAGTATACAGTATGCAGGAATAGAGGGGAGGCAGCAGAAGCTAGAGAGAAAGCACAACAGCGAAGCCCTCTTGAATAAAAAATTTGTTGCTATAAATAGCAAGCTGTCCTCGTGGCCTCAGCACTGTTTCAGGTTTAGAAGACCTTTTTTCCTCCCCTTTCTTGTTCTTATGTTATAGCTTAGCAAAAACACATTCACAATGCTCCTCATCAGCTTGTCCTATTATTCTCTATTTGTTCACCCAGGACAATCTCGTGTTAAAATGTTTTTGGTGTTATTTTTGAGTGTTTATTCATTAATTGTGTGTGTGTGTGTGTGTGTGTGTGTGTGTGTGTGTGTGTGTGTGTGTACACAGTATGTGTGACATTTCTGTTTGAATTACTGTAACTTCTGATGCTGTCTGAACAGGGAGACTTTGGTTCTGTCTGTCCCTTAGTCCTACATTCATTCAAGTTAAGTAAATTTGCTCCAGTATTCAGCAATCGGCAATGTAGTACATTAACACCTGAAAAGGATTGCCGCTATTACAGGTTTTATGCTATAGCAAGTTGTTTTTATAGTTATTAACCATGACCATTTGCATATTACCAGAGTATCTTTACAGTCACTCAACTACCTGTTAGGTAAATTAGCAGGAGCCTGACACGATCCAACTGGATATGGAGCTGGAGCTCTTAAGGCTCTACATCTTCAGTGATCTGGAAGTCCAGAATTAAACTATGGGGTTCTGCTGTTCATTGAGAGGGAGTGAAATGTTGAGGGAGTCTATTTAGTAGCCTCGTGATTATACTCCAAGACTTGCAGAATTGTGAAGACTGGTTTGAGCAATGGGGCGGCACAGTGTTGCAGTGGGTAGCGCTATCGCCGCACAACATGGCAGGTCCGGGTTCGAGTCTCGCTCTGTGAAGAGTTTGCATGTTCTCCACGTGTCTGCGTAGGTTCTCTCCGGGTTCTCTGGCTTCCTCCCACCTCCAAAAGCATGCACTTCAGGTTAATTGGCCGTCCCAAATTGCCTCTAGGAGTGAGTGTGTGTGCGTGGTTGTCTGTCTTTGTGTGTGGCTCCGTGGCGCACTGGCATCTTGTCCGGAGTGTCCCCCGCCTCACGCCCTATGCCAGCTGGGATAGGCTCCAGCTCCCCGTGACCCGCTGTGGTGGATAAAGCGGAAGAAAATGGATGGATGGTTTGAGCAATGGTTATGCATGAAAACTAATCTTTGTGTGTATCCCAGTCTGTGACTGCTTCTCAGTAGTTTGTTTCAGCTCAGGAAATTAATTGACAATTTGTTTTTGTTAGTCCCTTTAGTCACAGTCATACTCCATTAGGTTACATTATGTTAAAAGATAGATGAACTACTTTCAAGTATTTCTTTCATTTACACAGTTACATTTCTAACAAACCTGTATCCATCATTGAAGACAAAGTTTTGTTGTTTTTATGGTTATTCAGAGTAGTTTGATTATACTTTTTGAAGGTATAGAGATTAATGAGATCTGTCTAGCTTCTCTGATTTTTCATTTGCTCTGTGTCTGTCGCTGTCAGATATGTTTGGTCTTTTTTCTTTCTGTGATAATAACTATCTGTGGTATGATAATCATCAAATTTGATTTATTCTGTGAAATGAAGAACCGATACATACACATCAGAGACTGAAGTGTGTTTGGTTTTAGGCCAGCATTGCACAGTGAACACTTAAATGCTAACTACTCTGACTGAAGAACAGTTGTAACCCGTTAGTATTTCGTGTGTGTGTGTGTGTGTGTGTGTGTGGTAGTAACCAGTAATAGTGAATGCATTTCCACAAAAGAACAAAGTAATAAACACGAACCAAGTGTTTGACAGGAAAATCTTTCGACAAATGTTCTTCCTCACGAGAGTACAGCTAATATTCAATCAGGTATTCCTAATTTTGATAAGAGATTTTTTGTGGTAAATTGACCTAAACCGGCAAGAAGGAAGAAGTTTACATTGTTGTGAATACAAATACCCTGTGAACAGTATTGAAAGAGAAAAGAGTCTTTTTAATATTGTCAGTTTTGCTTTGGGTTGACGTTGCACGATATCATCTCTCCTTGAAGCGTTACGTATTTGACTGGATTTTCTCCAGCTGACAAGAAAATGGCAACTAAGAAGGCAAATAAGACATGTCCAACCTTGGGTCAGCGGAATTGACATCTGCGAAAACAACTATACCAAGTTGTTGAACTTCTCAGACAGACAGACGCAGTTCCAAGCATACAGGTGTCATTAAGATGCCACTAAAGCCAGTATGTTGACTTTTCTGACAGAATTTAATAATTTAATCAGATTGGCAGGGAGGGTGGATCACAATCACTGTACTTATTGAAACAAGTTGAGCGATTGCAATGATTTGATGAATGATGGGGTGATGTAGGGACAAAAGGGCAATAAACATTTGACTGGGCTTGCAGAGACTATTGTTATCCTCAGGATAGACGGTGGATTGGGAGTTCTTGGCTTTTGCAGGTAAACCGATGGCAACACACAGTGAAATAGTGACCTACCACCACTCTCAGGTCAGCTACGTGATCTGGCTATGAGACTCACCACCATATGCAGGTTTTCTAATTATTGCCACCACCTAATCTGTGTTGGGGCTGCAGTGTTCTTAGTCCCACACAATGTCATAGTGTATGTTGTGGAAAGTATTTTATTGTCAGTTTGTCAGTTAAGTGAATAATTTCAAGGACATGGTCCAGAGCTGCAGTAGTCACTCACTTCACAGTATACCACAGAATTACAGAGGTTAACGCCCCTCCCCGAAAAACAAAAATAAAATCCCCAAAAGTTACAGCTATGAAAGACTTGACCTTGAAGAGATAACATTCTTCTTCTTCTCCTTTCGGCTTTTCCCTTCAGGGGTCGCCACAGCAAAGCAGTTGCCTCCATCTAACCCTGTCTTCTGCATCCTCTTCTCTTTTTCACTACCTTTAACATGTGCTGTCCCTCTGATGTACTCATTCCTGATCCTATCCATCCTGGTCACTCCCAAAGATAAAATAAATAAATAAATAAATAAACCTCAGCATCTTCATTTTTGCTACCTCCAGCTCTGTCTCCTGTCTTTTCCTCAGTGACACTCTCTAGACCAAACAACTGGTCTCACCACAGTTTTGTACACTTCATTTTAGCTGAAAGTCTTCGATCACACCTGTCAGCCTGTCCATCACCATAGCGAACAAGAAGGGGCTCAGAGCTGATCTGATGCAGTGCCACCTCCACCTTGAACTCCTCTGTCATACCAACAGCACACCTCACCACTATCTTACAGTCCTCATACATGTCCTGCACTGCACTAACATACTGTACTTCTCTGTCACTCCAGACTTCCTCATACAATACCACAGTTCTCTCTATGGGCACCCTGTCATAAGCTTTCTCCAGATCCATAAAAACACAAAGAAGCTCCGTTTGGCCGTCTCTGTAGTTCTCTATCAACATCCTCATAAGCTTTATTCCTATGTAGCTGCTACATCTCTGCACATCTCCCTTGTTCTTAAAAATGGGCACCAGCACATTTCTCCTCCATTCCTCAAGCATCTTCTCACTATCTAAGATCCTATTCAACAACCCAGTGAGAAACTCTACTGCCTGTTCTCCAAGACACTTCCATACCTCCACATGTATATCATCAGGACCGAGTGCCTTTCCACTCTTCATCCTCTTCAATGCCTTCCTCACTTCATCCCGACTAATCTTTGCTACTTCCTGGTCCACAGCAGCCACCTCTTCTAGTCTTTGTTTTCTCTCATTTTCCTCATTCATCAACTCTTCAAAGTACTCTTTCCATCTTCCCATCCACACTACTGGCACCTATCAATAGACTTCCATCCCTATCTTTAATCACCCTAACCTGCTGCACGTCATTCCCATCTCTGTCTCTCTGTCTTGCCAACCTGTATTGATCAGTAAGGTTGATCCTTACTGTCCAACCTAACATACAAGTCATCATAAGCCTCTTGTTTTGGCCTTTACTTTCACCTTACTCTGCATCTCCCTGTACTCTTGTCTACTCTCCTTAGTCCTCTGTGTCCCACTTCTTCTTCGCTAACCTCTTTCTCTGTATACACTCCTGTACCCCCTCATTCCACCACCAAGATTAGTAGATAAGTCTCCTTATCTACTTTGCTTCCAGATGACACACCAAGTAGTCTCCTATCTGTCTCCCTGATCACATTAGCTGTAGCTCATCTGAAAACACCTCTTGACCATCCAGAGCCTGTCTTAACTCCTTCCTAAAAGTCATGTAACACTCTTCCTTTTTCAGCTTCCACCATTTCGTCCTTTGCTCTGCCTTTGCCCTCTTCATCTTCCTCACCACCAGAGTCATCCTACACACCACCATCCATGCTGCTTAGCTACATTCGCCTACCACTGCCTTGCAGTCACTGATCTTCTTCAGATCACACTGTCTATACAAGACCTTTCTACGTCTACCTGTGTGTTCCTCCTGTTTATTTACTCTTAAAGGTCACCCTATGTTCCTGCCTCTTCCGGAAGAAAGTATTCACTATAGCCGTTTCCATCCTTTCTGCAAAGTCAACCAACATCTGTCCTTCTGCATTCCTCTCCTGGATACCAAACCTGCCCATCAACTCCTCATCACCTTTTTCTTGCACCAAATAGTTCATTGAAGTCTTCACCAATGACAACTCTCTCACTTCTAGGTATGCTCTGCATCACTTCCATCAAAGTCCAACCAGAATTTCTCCTCTTCCAGCTCACATCCTACCCATGGAGCATACCCACTAACAACATTGAACATCACACCTTCGATTTCTAGCTTCACTCTGTAGGTCAACAGCACTGATGGGGGTCGTTGTTAACGCCGGCCTTGACCGATCCGGTATAGATGTCATGGATTTTATTTGCATGTTTGATTTGGCAAAAGTTTTACGTCGGATGCCCTTCCTGACATCTTGGGATCGGCACAATAAGACACTGGCTTATGCCCTTTGTGGTTACATTTTCCCTCCTGCAGCTACTTGAGGAGGTTACACTGTGTGTGTGAAAAATGTGGATACAAAACAGTTGCAAAAGCAGGGGGTATGTCCAACTTATTTCTTGACGGGTGTTTCTCTGTAAGATCTTTTTAATGCTATATATCTCAGAACATCAAGATTCAAAACAAATTCAGCATTTGAGTGGCAAAACCAATGCTTTATATGTCTGTTTTGTTTTTACATGGGACTACTGTATATTATGTCTCGGATTAAAAGGTGGGACTGAATGATTGATTGATCAATTGATAGTTAGTCTACAGTCTGGTGGTGATAGTTGTTCTAAATGGCATAATCCCTCAACGTCAACAAAGCTGATGGAAGCATGAATTTATTATCAGTGAGGTGATGATTGTGGTCATTCTACATATCAAACTGCCTTTGTTTGCTGTCAAAAACAGCCATTGACTGTTAAACTGTGAATTAACTTTCTCCTGCTGGTGCTTTTTTCACGAATCATTGTGCACCTTTGTGGTATACCAGTGATTCAATTGTCGTATCTGACAGAGTTTTTATAACACCCTCCTGTTTATTTAAAAGAGATCCACACTACAGCTTTCAACAACAAACCTGCTTATGGTAACTGCCTTGTGGTCATATACTACCCATAGCAAAAAGTATGAAATCACCAGTCTTGGACGAGCACTCATTCAGACATTTTATTATGTTGAACAAACTCAGATAAAAAGAGTGAAAAAATAATTAAGTTTTACAAAAATGCAACTCCTTGGCATTTAGAAACACTAAAAACAATGAAGAAAAAACATTGTGGTGGTCAGTAAATGTTACTTTCATAGAGCAAGTGCAGGGAAATAAATATGGAATCACTCAATTCCGAGGAAAAAAATATGGAATCATGAAAAACAGACAAAGAAATAACAATCAAAACATCACTAGTATTTAGTTGCACCACCTTTGGCTTTTATGACAGCTTTCAGTCTCTGAGGCATGGACTTGGTGAGTGACAAACAGTATTCTTCATCAATCTGGTGCCAACTGTCTTTGATTGCAGTTGCCAGATCATCCTTGCAGGTCAGAGCCTTGCTGTGGACCATTTTTTAAATTTCCACCAGGGGTTTTCAATTGGGTTGAGATCTGGGCTATTTGCAGGCCATGACATTGACTGGATGTGTCTTTCTCCAAAGAAGGCTTTCACAGTTTTTTCTCTGTGGCATTTTGCATTGTCATCTTAGAAAATTATTTCATCATCCCCAAACATTTTTTCAATTGAAGGGATAAGAAAGCTGTCCAAAATGTCAATGTAAACTTGTGCATTTATTGAAAATGTAATCACAGCCATCTCCCCAGTACCTTTGCCTGACATGCAGCCACATATCATCAAGGACTGCGGGAATTTTGGTGTTTTCTTTAGGCAGTCCTCTTTGTAAATCTCACTGGAACGGCACCAAACAAAAATTACAGCATCATCACCTTGTCCAATGCAGATTTGTGACTCATCACTAACCTTCATCCAGTCATCCACAGCCCATGATTTCCTCTCCTTAGCCCATTGCAGTCTTGGTCTTTTCTGTTTAATCATCAATGATGGTTTCCTTTTAGCTGTCCTCCATGAAAATCCCATTTCCTTTATGCGATTTTGCACAGTTTTGTCACATACATTGACTCCAGCTTCCTCCCATTTCTTCTTCATTTGTCTTGTTGTGCATTTTCTTTTTTCAAGACATATGGCCTTTAGTTGTTTGTCTTGACGCTTAGATGTCTTCCTTGGTCTACCAGTACGCTTGACATTAACAACCTTCCCATGCTGTTTGTACTTGGTCCAGATCTTCGATACAGCTGACTGTGAACAGCACACATCTTTGGCAACCATACGTGTAGAGTTACGTTCTTCAAGAAGTTTGATAATCCTGTCTTTGGTCTCAAGAGACATCTCTCTTGTTAGAGCCATGATTCTTGCCAATCCATTTGGTCCAGCAGCCCTCCAAGGTGTGATAACTGCACTGTTTTTAACTGCTGACTAACAAGCAGATCAAATCTGAGGCAGATCCCCAATTAAGGAAAGGAAATTGACTAGGTGTGTCCTTATTTTCTACTCAAAATGGAGTGATTCCAAATTTTTTTCCTTTGAATTGAGTGATTCCATATTTATTTCCCTGCACTTCCTCTATAAAAGTAACGTTTACTGACCACCACAATGTTTTTTCTTCATTTTTTAGTGTTTCTGAATGCCAAGGAGTTACACTTTTGAAAAACTTGATTATTTTTTCATGCTTTTTATCTGAGTTTGTTCTACATAATAAAATGTCTGAGTGAATGCTCGTCCAAGACTGGTGATTCCATACTGTTTGCTAGGGGTAGTAGCAGGTTCTTCTTTTGAGGTTATATCACATTACCTGATACTGATGCATTCTATCTACAGTAGTGTATTACAACAGGGATCCGTAAAAATATTTTTATGCTCATGCTAGTCCATTTCTATTGTAACCGTGGCAAATAGTTATTTGTATCAATTAGACAGGACACTGGCTACCATCTAGACACACTGAGTTATTGGCAGTTGCATGAATCTTGAACAGCTCAAGATGTTTTAACTTTTTCAGTCATGTGTGTAGTAGGTCAGATTTCAGGTGTTTATAGGTGTAAAGGGAGGGCCTACCACCCTGTCTTTGTAACTCTCTTACACCCAGGCATCCGTACAAACACTCACCCACATACTCACACATGGACACAGTCACACACACATATACGCACACACTTTATATCATGTTGCATAATGGAGAATTTGTACAGTTGGTGTATTCTTTGTGTTATTTAGATCTACTTCTTTTCCTTTCGGCTTTTCCTTTCAGGGGTCGCCACAGCAAATCAATTGCCTCCATCTAGCCCTGTCCTTTGCATCCTGTTCTCTCACACCATCTACCTTCATGTCCTCTTTCACTACATCCATAAACCTCCTCTTTGGTCTTCCTCTAGGCCTCCTGCCTGGCAGTTCAAAACTCAGCATCCTTCTGCCAATATATTCACTATCTCTCCTCTGGACATGTCCAAACCATCTCAGTCTGGCCTCCCTGACTTTATCTCCAACCTCTAACATGTGCTGTCCCTCTGATGTACTCATTCCTGATCCTATCCTTCCTGGTCACTCCCAGAGAGAACCTCAGCATCTTCATCTCTGCTACATCCAGCTCTGTCTCCTGTCTTTTCCTCAGTGACACTGTCTCTAGACCAAACAACATCGCTGGTCTCACCACAGTTTTGTACACCTTTCCTTTCATTTTAGCTGAAACTCTTCTATCACACATCACACCTGACACTTTTCTCCACCTGTTCCATCCTGCCTGTGCACGCTTCTTCTCCACTTTCTCCATTGCTCTGGACTGTTGACCTTAAGTACTTAAAATCCTCCACCTTCTTGATCTCGTCTCACTGTAACCGCACTCTTCCACTTGCGTCCCTCTCATTCAAACGCATGTACTCTGTCTTACTGCGGCTAACCTTCATTCCTCTCCTTTCCAGGACAAACCTCCACCTCTCTAGTTTCTCCTCCACCTGTTCCCTGCTCTCACTGCAGATCACAATGTCATCTGCAAACATCGTAGTCCATGGAGATTCCTATCTAACCTCTTCTGTCAGCCTGTCCATCATCATAGCAAACAAGAAGGGGCTCAGAACTGATCCCTGATGCAATCCCACCTCCACCTTGAACTCCTCTGTCACACCTACGGCACACCTCACCACTGTCTTACAATCCTCATACATGTCCTGCACCGCTCTAACATACTTCTCTGGCACTCCAGACTTCTTCATACAATACTCTTCTATAAGTTGGGGAATTAGTTTTGTGTATTTAAAGGACTACTGTAGCTTATTTTGATCTTCGATTGGCCAATCAATTTATGTACTGTATAATGCTCACTCTTATTCTGTTGATAATGTTTCCCCATCATTACATCCCTTGCAATAGAGTATAAGCTATAGTATATTAAAGTGGGAGCTGGTTTATTAGAGTTTTCTGTCTGTGAGTGTGTGGTGATAATTAGAGCACCTGTGGGGAAACATAAAGGAGACAGGTATGGAGAGGCGGAGACAGAGCAGAGAGGCGGAGAGGTGAGTCAGGAAGATGTCTCCATGAGGAGCTCTTCAGGTAGAGTATTTGTCGCTGTAACTGCCAGAATCATGAATAAAATGCAATATTTTGCTAAAAAGTGGTCTGAAGTTTCCGTCCTACTGAGCGAACCTTGATAATAGGCCTGAACTTTGCAAATAGGGTGTTGCCCTGAAGGTGGTAATAGTCTAGTTTGAAATGTAATCTACATACACCAAGAGCCACATAATGTTGGCAGTTTGTGGTTTTTGTTATAACTTCCCATAAATACCAGCCATTGGCCAATATTAAAATATTTCCTGCTGACTACTTTTTAACTGCATAATTTCATACAAAGATGTTGCTTGTTGTAACTGCTGCTGTGTGGTTGAAGACCTTTTAGGTAAATGAGCTGAGGAGGTCTTTTTCTTTGTGTCTTGGCTAAAAGGTTAGCGGAAATTTAAGTTCAGTTACAAAAATGGTAAAAATGTCCACAGCTAGTGTGAACATTGGAAGCCTCTGAGTTTTTTTTAAAAAGTGTCTAATAGGAAGCTTCAGGTTGCAATTCAGTATGCATCTTGGAGAGAAAAACCCTGCCTTCCCTCTTTTTTGGCAAACACCTACTTTTGTTTTAACCAGAGGCAACTGTGAAACGATATCTTGTACTTCTTTAACAGCATCTGAATTTATCTTAGTTTACAGAAATAAAACAAACTTCCTTTCGACTTGTCCTGTTTGGGTTGTGCTTTTTTCCATTTTAGATGAACGCTTTATTTGATTGGCAAAGCTGCCACAACCCTCTGCAATTATCTGGGTTTAAGGCCTCGTCCACACGATGCCTGAACTTTTTGAAAACGCAACTTTTTTTTACCTGGCATCGAAAACGATTCGATGCGCACGTAAACGCATCAGTGCGTTTATCAACAAGTGTATAAGCAGAACAACTCCGAGAACGACTGGAGAGAGGACCGAGACGTGTGAAAATTCACGCTGTTCCTCCTGGAGGACGACCTCCATGGCGTCAGCGTCTTTGGCGAGGAACGTGAATGAATACATGTATACATGTATAAACTTATATAAATATAAACTTATACATGTATTTATATAAACTTATATAAATACATGTATAAACTTTATGACATATAAATAAAGAAACAGACGAACAAATATTTAAGTGTATAGCATGTTTATCAATGCATTCTTCGACGTGGAGCTGTTATACATCAGAAAATAGCCGGTTTTAGCTCCGTTTGTACATGTAGATACGGGTCAGATGCATGACGTCACAGCGGTTTTGGCCCCAGGAACACGCCCGCCGGATAAAAAAAAGTTGCCGATACAGTGTCTATGCGACAACGCAGACCCAGCGTTTTCGAAAAATTCCACCTTGACCAGCGTTTTCAAAAAGTTGCATTTTCGTTCCGGATATCTGCGTTGTCGTGTGGACTGAAGGCGTAAACGACACAAAAAAGTTGCGGTTTCAAAAAGTTCTGGCATCGTGTGGATGGGGCCTAAGACTGGCCTACAGTTGACACTGGCTTGTGCTCCCCTAAGGCTGCAGGTGGTGGTGGTGGCGGGGGGGTTTGAACCCAGCGCAGCAAACATGCGAAGCATGCACTCTACCAGTGAGGTACATCCCCGGCATCATAGTGTACGGACATATTAATCCAATTTGGGAGTAAGATATTGACTTGAGCCGTGTATCTCTGGTTCGGCAATAAGGAAAAAAATCCTTAGTGCCCTAGTACTTGGTGCAGTGCAACATTTAGGGAGAGGAATCAAGACACAGTCAACTATTTATTGGAAGTAGAAGGACATTTATGTCCTTGGAATGTGCAGTAGCTTGGAACATACGTACATTTCTTTCTCAGTCCAACTTACAGAACTATTCTGAAAGCATTGGCATTCTGATAAGGCACCATTATTTTCTGCATAAAATTGCAATAACCACCACAGAACGGGACACAAAATTAGGCTGGGTGAGAAATATTCAACCAAAAAGTCGGTGATATTTGGTGGCACACATGAATAGATTAATTGCCTTGTACATACCTTTATTGAAGTCATGGACCTTTCAAATGAAGCTACGTAACACGGTGATAAGTAGCTCATGTCATGCTGTAAACCACTAGCTGAGCTAAGAAAAAATAACTAAGTTGTATGGTGGTGAGATGGGACACGGCTAATAGAGTAGTGTGGTGGTGTGACTTTGATTTATGGTCCTTATGTCCAAGATTCTCCAGTATCATGATTGAAAGCAGGGAAAAGAAAAATTCATAAACACTCAATGTGTTTATAGTAGGGATGCACTGAGTAGCAAAATTCTAATTAAAAAGTACTCAGCACTATTGAAATATTAATTGTTGATGAGGAAAAAACCTCTGATCTGCTCGCCTTCTTTTTGTAACATACCTCTAATCTGACTTTTTTTGCACTTCTTTCCTTCTTCATGTTTTTTGGTCAGCAATATGTTATTATAAAGTTGTCCAAAAAGAAAATTTGTGTTTTGCTTTTTTGTTTCCTTTTGTCATTTGCATTTTCAAAACAGTTGGTGTGCTGCATGTCCAAGAGGTTCATTGTTAATGACATAGAACACTGAAACCAGCTTGGTGTTAATTAATGTTCTAACAGCTAGGTGCACTCAAAAGCTTTGAAAAAAAAGTCACAAAAAAGGTTTATGTCTATTGGTGAATTTACAGAAACAATGTCATTGGGAAATAGTGGGAAACAGATTTTTGTGCAAATGATAGTGAGAGGGGCAGGCAGCTCAATAGATATAAGAATATGTTATTGGTAAGAGAACCTCCTCAAATGAATAAATGCATAGTATTCCCCAATATTTTCTGTCATGATCAAATTTGTTTACAAACAACACCTTGATAATTGAAATTTTACAGAATGTAATTTGAGTAATTTGATTAAAAAGACAAAACAAAAGCAAACCTCAACTTGCAGCGTAAATATATATAATACATATGAATTTTTATGCGAATGGACAATAGCTGGTTTGTGTAATAAAATAGGCAGCATAAAGGTGCTGCGTAAGTACAGTTCATTTAGGTGCTGTTTGTGGTGCTGTTTGCAAAACTTACAAATAGACAAAAAATTTGTTAGGGGCAAAGAAGTAGCGACCTGAAAAACGTTTGCTTTTTAGTACACCAAAAATATTTTGTCTAATTTCTTGATTAATAATCAGCTTATTGATTGTGTCTGAGTTACCAGATTTTTTGAGAACACAGCTAAGGAATGTTGAAATATTGAGGTACACCAACTTAACATTAACCTCATAACTGTGTATAAACATTGTTTTATCCTCTGTTGTGGGAAAAAAAACAGTCACTGTCCAATTAAATTGAGTTATGTCACCCACTGTAATTTAGTCTGTAAAGCTACTTGATATTGTGAAATGATGCTTTTTGATGCATACTGACTTCTCTGTGTATGTGTTTATGTCAATGAGGGAATAGTCATTTATTATCTTAATCTCCCTTCGGGGATCAGATTAGTAAATAAAATTTAAAAAAAATTCCATCTGATTGGGGTTACGTCCTGATTCTGCTGGGCTGTTCATGTGTCTATGAGCTCAGTCTGTTAAATTCCGCTACATCAGACCTTATATGCAGTTACTGCTCTCATTAGGGCAACATGGAACAGAACCGTCTGCATCAAGTGTGTGAGGGAAGTCATCAGTAGTTTGTTTAATTAAAGTAACTGTGCGTGCAAATGACTCATATTCTGATCTCGATGTAACACTGGCTAAGTTTGTGTGCCTGTGCATACATTTGCAAGCCTTGCTTGGTTACATATTTATGTTTGTTATGTCTGTGTAATTGAGCTGTGTTTTTTTTGGGCTATAAGCATCACATGAGATTCCTGTGTGTTTTGTCTGTATGCTGTTTTATTTTAGTTTACCCAGGGATAAATACACCAGGCCTTGTAATTGGGGAAAGGAGGGGGGCTGTGAGTGATGGGGAAAGAAAAATATGGGGGTGTTAAGGGAATGGCTGCTTTTCTCTAGGTGACAGAGCCTGTTGCCATGGAGCTGGTCCTCCCATTGGTTGAAGTCTGGTCCAATCGCTAAACAGCACAGATTGTTTCATCATTGAGAAGTTTTTCTCTCTCTTCATGTCTCACTAGCCACCCCTAGCTCCTCCATCTTTCCCTCTTCTCTCTTTTTGTCCTATTTCTCATTGTCTCCTGTGCTACCCTCCACAGCCAGCCACACACACACACACACACACACACACACACACACACACACACACACACACACACACACACACACACACACACAAATACATACGTTGCCACCCAAATTCTTATTTACTCATTCATGTGGCATTAGCAGCTCAAGTCAGGGGGCAGCAGTGGCTCAGTGGCAGAGTGGGCGGTAGAGCGGGTCATCCAATGTTCCAAAATCGGCCTTTCTATTCCCGCTCCCGCCCAAAAAAACACCCAGAGTGTGAGATGACAGTGGGAGGTGTCAGCTCACCTCCAGAGCACTGCTGAGGCTCCCTTGAGCAAGGCGTTCAGGGCCTGTACACACTAATATATATATACAGTATATGCATGTGAATTACTAACGCTAGAGTATGCTATTAATTTCCCCTAGGGGATCATTACAGTGTATAAAAAAAAAGTTGAGCTAGGTGAATCACAAATTTCTTCAACCCCTATTTTTGCCATTTTAGAAGCTGAAAAATATTTAAATTAGTCTTTGTTATACCTTAATATTGCAGGCATTTTAAGTATGTTGTCACATCCTGCTTCAAAGCGGTGATTTATTGTAATTGTCAGCATTTGTGTGTTCCTCCTTTAGTCCATTTGTCCGTCCGTTCGTTAGTCCACCAAATATCTTTGCAACCGTTGCAGATAGAAAGATGAAACAAAAAGCACATTACTCGTGCAGCAAAGGGGATGAAAATGAGATGATGACTTTGACCTTGAGAAAACTACGTCAAGGTCAAATTTTAACTTTTGTACACTCAGGAACTGGTTAAGATAGAAATACGAGGGAGAAAGCTAGTGTAAGACCATAGATCAAAGCAGTAGTCAGTAGGTCAGAGCACTAGCTTTGATCTATGCAAGTAGGTCAGGGTAAAATTTTGAATTCAGGGGTGTCACGGGATGTTGCAGTCTCTGACTGCATTGGTTCTGGTTTATTTTCAATAGGAATAATTAACACAAATCTAACACAAAGTGTCCTGGATCTCAAGCAAGGCTCATATTCAAATTACATGTATCTGTGACTGAAGACTGTTATTTGAACATTTTTATATCTTGGATTTTTAGCCCTACACACTTTACATGTGTCCTTTAATGTTCTGTATCATTACACCTTTATTATTATTACCTTGAAAGTTTGGAACACTGTGGTGTAGATATTTTCTATGTATGCGATATTTTGTGTCCAGTGCTTTTCTTTGAACCCGGAGAATTATAATTTTATGGACTAATATCAAACACACTTTGTATAAACTTATCAGGCCACATTGAAGAACCCTGTCCTCTCGACCAGAAATTGTAACAGCAGGTTAAAAGACCAAATTACACCATTATGCACCTTTACCTGCAAACGAAGAGTTGGGTTTTATTTTCTAGGTTTGAAAATGGAAATACAGTGTGCCCTCAAGTAATCGCGCATCAACGATTGTGACTCTACCTCATCGCGGATGATCAGTCACATGATACAGTACGCGCACTCTTGGCTGACGGCATCCGGAAGTGCGCTTGTTCCGTCAAGTCTCGGACTTTCGTGAGACACAAATGTGCTTTAAACAGTTGATAACAGTGTGGAAAAAGGTAATATAGATAGAAAGTGGTTTAATATCACTATGGGGAGGGTTCATAAATGTTTAAATGACCGTAAATGGTAAGATAAATAGATTGCAATCTTGATCGTGGATTCTTCAATCGCGTGTGGTTCCTGGAAAGCATTAACCACAAAGAACGAGGGCTCACTGTACTGTAATTCAAAATTTGGGATGATGTTAGTACACAACGTAAATACAAATACATAGTCATTGTCATTTATCAGGAAATGCTTCATTTTATGATGAGAATGCTAAATGCGAAGCCTGACTACTCTGTTCTGTAATTAGTATGACAACTCCCAACAATGAAAAGCTGTCTCTGTTGAACCACTGTCCCTGGTGAAAGCCATCTCTGACTGCAGAAACACACTCAACACAAGGATTCTTCTATTAAAGGACATGACATCGGCTATTGATGGGACAAATACAACGTCAAAGGGCGGTGATGTCTTTGCTGGTTAATGTATGGATAAATATTACTAAAACAATTTTTATAGCATCTCCTTTTAATCCCGAAAAGTTTCCCACAGCCAAATATAACTGTACTGTAAACCAAAATTTCACCATTGTCCCTGGATCCCTATGGCGCATTCCTGCTTAATTTTTATACGCTGATCTTTCATGTGATTTCAACCCTAACCATTTCATGCCTCAAGTCCTAACCAGTTATTATTTAAGTGAGTTAAAATATTTAATTGAAATCCAGTCACAGCTGGTAGATCCTGCCCTAGCATCCTGCCGTAACATCAAATTCAATTTCATTATATATATCTTTTATGAACCATTTCTAGATGTGGTATACTTAGAAGGTTAAGGTTTATGGTTATTGTTTGTAAGTACAAAAACATTCAGGTTTATTATTCCAATCAATGCACATTAAAATACATATCTCATGCATCATTAGTTTGTGTGTGGTACGTTTCCTTCACCCACATTCCAGTGCTTTTTTCAATAGTGCAAAAAGACCAGAATCCTGTATCACCCCACTGTCATTTGTTCATTATGCAGAAGGGAAATTGCGACTGTTTGGAAAATATATATCTGTCCATCATTCACTTTTATCCTTTATTTTTGTACTGTCATGGCTCCCACACACACATGAAAACTACACATACTTTATAACTATGGAGAGTAACCGAGAGGGGGAGAGTTGGAGAGAGCTGCAGAAAGGTAGGTAGGTAACTAGGGAAGGAGGGAGAGAATGAGTCATAGCTCGTCCCACAGGACTGAGTGGGCTGGCTGAGTGGAGGAGGATGGCGTCAGCAGTAGACCTTACAATTTGAGAAGACATGTTAAAAGAGGAAGTAAAGGAGAGGCAGAAAGACTAAAAGCTTAGAATGAGTCGTCGGATAGAGAGAGAGGTATTGATGGGAGGGGTTGATGTAGAGGGGGTGGAAGGCAGGAAGGGGTGTCCTCGTAACACTGAGAAACGAGAGGGGAGGTGGCAAGGAGAAGGACAGCGAGAGACGTATATGCCTGGATTTGGTCATGATTTCCCCTCATTGGTGTTTAAAGACTAATCAGTATGTTTTTATTCAAAACACATGTGTTTCTACTACCATCAGCGTGTATTCCCTGCTGTTTTTCTGAATAACATGACCCACAATGGTAAATATATACATTGTTCTGGAGAGTCTTTGTGTACGTTTGCCAGTCATGCAAGTATCCACATTTAATGAGTGAAGCACCGATCGTTTTTTGTGAATGTGCTTGGGCTGTTTATTCCTTCTTGCTCTGCCAGCCCTCCCTTGTCCCCTCCCCTTGTGAGATCATCCAGCCAGCACAAAGGGGAATCCTCTCTGACATAGAAGTGCGCACACACTGCAGCTGATATATAATATATACTGTACAGGTACTGAGCTTGCACAGACTTTGCCATTGCTGCACACAGGACCCTCAACTCTAAAGACATCACATTGTTATGAAATGGGTTCTCTGTGATGTAAAATGGGTGAGGTGTGTGGTTGAATACAGAGGAGCTTAATTGGGGCGAACTGGTATTTCTGTCCCAGCAGTTCAGTCTGTGTTTGTACGTGCTAGGTCATCTTGGTGTGGAGCATTCTACTCGTCCATTCACCTTCATATTCCATTCAGCCCCTGCAGAAAAAAATGAGACAACACATGTCTCGTTGTAGTGAATGAAATTCTTCTTCGTCGTCTTCTTCTACTGCCCACCTCCAGCTTGAACTCCTCTGTCACACCTACAGCACACCCCACCACTGTCTTACAGTCCTCATACATGCCCTGCACCGCTCTAACATACTTCTCTGCCACTCCAGGCTTCCTCACACAATACCACAGTTCCTCTCTGGGCACCCTGTCATAAGCTTTCTCCAGATCTACAAAAACACAATGTATCTCCATCTGGCATTCCCTGTACTTCTCTATCAACATCCTCAAAGCAAATACTACATCTGTAGTAGTCTTTTTTGGCAAGAAACCATACTGCTGCTCACAAATGCTCACTTCTGCCCTTCAGCTACTCTTTCCCATAACTTTATTGTATGGCTCATGAGCTTTATTCTTCTGTAGTTGCCACAACTTGGCAGATCTCCGTTGTTCTTAAAAATGGATCCCAGCACACTTCTCCATTCCTCAGGCATCTTCTCACTATCTAAGATCCTGTTGAGCAACTCAGTCAGAAACTCTACTGCCACCTCTCCCGGACACTTCAATACCTCCACAGTTGTATCATCAGGACCGAGTGCCTTTCCACTCTTCATCCTCTTCAATCCCCTCCTCACTTAATCCTGACTAATTTTTGCTACTTCCTGGTCCACAACAGCCAACTCTTCTAGTCTTTGTTTTCTCTCATTTTCCTCGTTCATTTAACTCTTCAAAGTCCTCTTTCACTACTGGCACCTGTCAATACGCTTCCATCCCTATCCACCTGGGGCTGCAGCTGGACAGCAGACTGGACTGGTCATACAACCTTGTATATGTAAAAGAAAAGTCAGAGTAGGATGTACTTCCTGAGGAGGCTGGCCTCCTTCAACATCAGCTCTGAGCTGCGTAGACTGTTCTACCAGTCCATTGTGTCCAGTGTGCTGTCCTACTCCATTTTGTGTTGGGGTGGTGGTGCCAGGAAACGTGACACCGAGCGCCTAGACAGGCTCATCTGGAGGGCAGGTTCTCTGATTGGTATTCCAGGACCAGGACTCTGTGGAGACTGTTCTAGAGAGGAGGACTATGTCCAAGTTTAGACATAGTCCTCCTCTCCTGAGTAACACCACCCACCCCCTGCACACCACCTTCGCCCAACAGAGGAGCTCTTTCAGTGGCAGACTGCTGTCGCCGAGCTCCTCCACAGAGAGACTCAGGACCTCCTTTGTGCCCCGTGCCATCAGGGGGTACAACCGTTCTCTCAGAAGGAGGGGTGGCGAAGCTGAAGCTGCAGGGTCATCAAGGTCAGTCGTGAGGGGATAGACTAGGGGGGCCTGGGATGCACTGGGGAGGCACTGCGAAATACTTGTGGGGGTCCTTGGTGACAGTCTACAGTTTTGTTCATCCAGTCATTCTTATTCTTATCTTCTTCCTTTGCTCCTTCTATGTCTTATTTTGCTTCTTTCATGTTCTTATGCTTCCTCTTTTTGTTATATGTACTGTTGTTGTCCTTCATTATGTAATTATGTTAATCATGTAATTTATGTAACGTCTTTTTGTCTGTGTCAGTCACTGTTATGTGTATTTATTTGTATCTTTTTTGTGTTACTCCGAATTTCCTGCGGGATTATTAAAGTGTCGGTCGGTCGGCTGGTCTGTCCTTCCTTCCTTCCTTCCTCTCTCTCTCCCTCCCTCCCCCACCAACCCTAACTTTTTTTTTTTTTCTTTCAAGATGGCACTGCACAAGTGGCGACTGATTACGGAAGCTTTCCCACCACCCGTCCTTGTTTTTCTCTTTCTAAAGCGTTTTTGTTACTTCTTTTCTCATTTATTTTTAAGTAACTCAGTAGTGTGCCATGGAGACCAAATTCGCCGTACTCGCGCTGGTCTTCATGCTGTTTTTTACATTGGTCACGACCATTTCTGTGGACCCCGTACGCGGGGGAGACGTGCCAGAGCTGCTCGCCAGGCCAGGAGGAGGAAATTCAGACCCTTCCTCCCGTCCATCATCATGGGGAATGTATGATCTCTCCCTAATAAGATGGATGAGCTGGTGGCGCTGACTCGGCATCAGAGGGTCTTCCGTGAGTGCAGCATCATGGTGTTTACGGAGACATGGCTGAGCGCGATGACTCCAGACACGGCCGCCACACTGGATGGCTTTAATCTGGTGCTTGCAGACAGGACGAGGGAGAGCGGTAAGAGGAAAGGAGGAGGGCTAGCAGTGTTCGTGAATGATAAGTGGTGTAACCCTGGGCACATCACTGTTAAGAAGCTGCACTGCTGAAGGGACATTGAACTGTTGGTGGTCAGCGTGCGGCCGTATTACCTGCTGGGGGAATTCTCGCACGCTATTGTGATAGCTTCGTATGTTGCCCCCTCTGCCAACGGGGATACAGCCTGCGATGTCCTCCACTCTTTAATGAGCAGGCTGCAGACACAGCACCCACAGGCCCTCATCCTCATCTCTGGGGACTTTAATCACACCTCTCCGTCCTCTACTCTGCCCACCTTCACCCAGTATGTTGCGTGTTTCACCAGAGACAGTAAAATACTGGACCTGTGTTATGCCAACACCAGGGAGGCATACAAATTATCACCCCTCCCCCCCTGGGAAGATCAGACCCCCTACTGCTCACTTCATCAACCCACCCCCCTCACCTACACCCCCAGCACACAGTCCCCCTGCTCCACCTTGTCCCTCACCGAATCCCAGGTGAGAAACCAGCTCCGGAGGTTCAAGGCGTGGAAGGCTGCCTGTCCAGACGGCATCAGCTCCAGGCTCCTGAAATCTTACGCAGACCAGCTGTGTGGGATAGTTGGACACATGTTCAACATGAGCCTGAAGCTGGGGAGGGTTCCACAGCTGTGGAAAACATCCTGCGTGGTTCCCGTGCCCAAGAATCCGCACCCCAAGGACCTAAATAGCTACAGGCCGGTGGCACTAACATCACACCTAATGAAGACCCTGGATCGTCTGGTCCTCTGTCATCTCTGCCCCCTGGTTAGCCCATCTCTGGATCTACTTCAGTTCGCTTACCAGCCTGCCATCGAGGTGGATGCTGCCGTCATCTTCCTCCCTCAACGAGCTCTGTCTCACCTGGAGAAACCTGGGAGCACTGTGAGGGTCAAGTTTTTTGATTTCACCAGTGCTTTCAACACAATACAACCGGCACTGCTGAGGGACAAACTAGAGATCAGCCGGTTGGACCACCACCTCACGGACTGGATCCTGGACTACTTAACCAACCGCCAAAAGTTTGTGAAGATGTGGGACTGTGTGTCAAACATGGTTGTCTGCAGCATGGGGGCGCCACAAGGAATGGTTCTGGCTCAGTTCCTATTCACCCTCTATACTGCAGACTTGTCCTACAACTCCCCCACTTGTCAACTGCAGAAGTTCTCTGACAACTCTGCAATCGTCTGCCTCATCACTGATGAGGACGACAGAGAGTACAGAGAACTGACACAGGATTTTGTGGACTGGTGCCAGCGGAACAACCTCCAGATCAACGCGGGAAAAACCAAAGAACCGGTGGTGGATTTCCACAGGCGAGGACTATGCCCAATTACACCGGTGAACATCCAGGGAATGGACATTGACGTAGTGTCCTTGTATAAGTACCTGGGTGTTCACCTGAACAATAAAATGTACAAACACTAATTTTCTGTATAAAAAGGGTCAGAGCAGACTATCTGCTCAGGAGGCTGAGGTGTTTTGGTGTGCAGGGGCCAGTGCTGAAGACCTTCTATGACACTGTGGTAGCCTATTTTTCATTGGGTATTCTGCTGGGGGAGCAGCATCACTGTGGCCGACAGGAAAAGACTGGACAGGCTGATCAGGAAGGTCAGCTCTGTCCTAGGGTGCTCCCTGGACTCAGTGGAGATGGCTGTAAAGAGGAGGGTGACAGCCAAGCTGTCGTCAATGATGAAGAACCACTCCTATCCCCTGCAGGAAACGCTACGATAACTGGAGAGCTCCTTCAGCAATAGGTTGCTTCACCCGAGATGCGTGAAGGAATGCTTCCGTAGGTCTTTCTTGCCCATGGCCGTCAGGCTGTACAACCAGCAATCCTCCCAGCAGACCACTCAGAGAACAACATTTTCCAAATCCGGATGACCAATGTAATCTGTAGTCTGTAGCTCAACTGTGAATTGTAAATTGTTGATAATATGTTAATATGTATATCATATGTGAATATGTATACAGTCAACCCTCGGTTTTCGAACGCTTCTGTTCTCGACCAATTCGGTTTTCAACCAGAAAATCTGAGAATTTTACGTCTCTGTACTCGACGAAAATTCGACTCTCAACCAAACCGAAAGAAGACGAGCGTACCTGAGCGCGACTCACTCGGGAGCCGAGCGAACTCGAAAGCCCAGGATGCTTCCTCCGTTGCACATTCGTGTTCAAAGTTCACACCGCTATCCTATGCTGTTTGGCTACACTCTCACCTACCACTACTTTGCAGTCACTGATATCCTCCAGATCACACCATCTACACAAGATGTAGTCTACCTGTGTGCTCCTACCTCCACTCTTATAGGTCACCCTATGTTCCTACCTCTTCTGGAACAAAGTAGTCACTATAGCCATTTCCATCATTTTTGCAAAGTCAACCCCTATCTGTCCTCCTGCATTCCTCTCTCCTGGATACCAAACCTGCCCGTCACCTCTTCATCACCCGTTTCCAGCACCAACATGGCCATTGAAGTCTGCACCAATGATAATTTTCTCACATCTAGGTATGCTCTGCATCACTCCATCAAAGTTCAACCAGAATTTCTCCTTCTCCTTCTTCAGCTCACATCCTACCTGTGGAGCAAACCCACTAACAACACTGACCATCACACCTTCGATTTCTAGCTTCAGACTCATCACTCTATCTGACACTCTTTTTACCTTCAGGACATTCCTAACAAGGGGCGGCACGGTGGCGCAGTGGGTAGCGCTGTCGCCTCTCAACACGGCGGACCCAGGTTCGAGTCCCGCTCTCCCCGTGTCTGCGTGGGCTCTCTCCGGGTTCTCCGGCTTCCGCTTTAGGTTGATTGGCCGGTCCCAAATTGCCCATAGGAGTGAATGTGTGTGTGAATGGTTGTTTGTCTCTGTGTGGCTCCGCGGTACACTGGCGTCGTGCCCGGAGTGTCCCCCGCCTCACGCCCTGAGACTGCCGGGATAGGCACCGGCTCCCCCGCGACCCGGATTAAGCGGGTTACGATAATGACTGACTGACTGACATTCCTAACAAACTCCTCCTTCAAGATAACTCCTACTCCATTTCTCTTCCCATCTACACCATGATACATGAACTTGAACCCTGCTCATAAACTTTTAGCCTATCTTTCCACCTGGTCTCCTGGACACACAGTATGTCTACCTTCCTCCTCTGCATCATGTCAACAAACTCTCTACTTTTTCTTGTCATAGTTCCAACATTCAATGTCCCTACTGTCAGTCCTGTACTCATGGCTTTCCTCTTCTTTCTCTTCCTATGAACACACTTTCGGCCTATCCTCTTCCTCATACAATCCAATGTCCACCGGTACCCTGTAGGTGAACAGTACCGATGGCGGTCGTTGTTAACCAGGGTCTCGACCGATCCGGTATGGAAGTCATAGATTTTATTTGCATGTTTGATTTGGCAAAAGTTTTACGTCTGATGCCCTTCCTGACACAACCCTCTGTATTTATCCGGGCTTGGGACCGGCACAATAAGACACTGGCTTGTGCCCTCTTACGTCTACATCATTGTAATGAATTAAGTTATTATCTGATAATATTTGAGGTCTTAATTATTTCCCTTGCAGCTTACATCTTTTTAACAAACTGAAGTCGGTCAGAACAGCCACGTTAAATTATGTCTATCTGTACTGTCTTTGTATTGTATAGATCTTTGTATTGTATGATCTATGTTTATGTATGATCTGAACTCCAGTAATTAATTACAAGTTAAGAAAACGTATTATCATTTAATCCTTTGTATTCCCTGTTTTTCTGATAATAAAGGATAGTTTTGGCATCAATAGCTCAAATTAGTTTAATTGTAATTAACTTAAATCTTGATTGTTAATCTATTAATTGATTAATTGCTAAAATTATTAATGTAGGGAAAGTTTTATTTTACTTTCCCTACAATTTCAACTCACCCAATACATATATTTGCACCAACTAGCAACAGCCAGCATCAAGCTCAATTTTGGCTCCAGGTATGTTTTGTAGGTCAATTAATTTGTTAATTATTATCTGTTAGTCAGTTAACCTTTAATCTGATGAGTTAATCAGCGAGCACACTATCTGAAACTAACAACTCTAACCAGCTCCGACAGAAAGGGATTCCTCTCAGTTCTTTGCTTTGACCCTATTTTTTGCCAAGACCCTGACCCAGCTTGACCCGGAGGAGCTAAATTTGACATTGAGCTCATATTTTATTTAGCTCACCTAACTTTCTGCCTGAAGTGGTGGTATGCATTCTGTATGCATTAACAAAAATTCTATACAGTTCTCCCTCTCTCTGTCTGCCTGTCTGTCTGCCCTTCCTTTTCTCTCTCTGTATTTATGTGTCTGTCTGTTGCTGTATCAAAAGAGTAGTGCCATGTTGATATGAGTGTAATCTTTTCTCCAGTAGCTACTTGTATTCCCTCTCTTGGGGTCTTTATTAATATCGACTGAGATTTCAAAATAGTTTTGACTATTACACATGTAAGACTTCATTCGCACACACATAGACACACACACACACACACACACACACACACACACACACACACACACACACACGTACACACAGTTGGTTCCCTCTGGTATTCTTTAGTGTCGTAATGTGACACGCTGTGTACAACATTATATGACCTGTATGTCTCAGCTGGTTACATGTCAACAGGGCAGCCCTTGCAACTAATGTCAGGGTTGCTGGTTCATTTTTCTAATGTGTAAATTATTAAACTTATTATGCTTAGGGCATGATGTTATGATTTTATTTACTTTTATTATGCTTCCGACAAAGGGTGCATATGAGGTTGTCCCTCCATCTGTCTATGCTAGAGTCCCCCATGAATCAGCTCATCTGCTGCATGTCTGCAACCATACATGATATGGCAAGCTGTTGGCAGAGAGACTCCAGGCCGAGGCCGACTGACACTATGATGGAACTGGTACACAGCAGGCAGAGATTACTGCTGCTCCTGGTAATATAGATGTTTCGGCTGCAATGTGCAGCGAATTGCACTGTACTTATCAGCCCTAGGGATGGGCTTTGATTTGAATATTAGAAGCCGTTGAATTAAATAAAAAAAATACATAACTGCTACTGCCAGAGGATGGTATTAATAGTAGTAGTAAACACTCATAGCATGTTTGTTATGCCTTTTAAAAAAGAACACGAGCAGAAAATGTATGGCGGTGTACCAACAGCAGAAACATGCTCCATGGCTTGGAAGACTTAAAACCCACATTGTTGTTTGTATCACAACTTATGATCACTTTCACTTAGAAAATAGGTAAACGTGCTTATCTCTCTTTACAGACAGTATGCACACCTCTCCTCAGTCTATTCATATTTCATTTTATCATCCTCACCCGCTGGGCTTCCCCTCTTTGAGTGGGGAAGCCCAGACAGTCTTCTTTCCAGCTACTTCTACCAAATCTTCTGGGGGGATCCCAAGGCATTCTTAGGCCAACCAAGAGGTAATCGTTCCTGTGAGCCCTGGTTGCCCTCTGGGTCTGCTCCCAAATGGGCATGCCTGGCACACTTCCCTAGGAAGGCGCCCAGGGAGACTGACCAGATGCCCGAGCCACCTCAGCTGGTTCCACCCGATGCAGAGGAGCAGTGGCTTTATCTTGAGTCTGGATGTCTGAGCTTCTCTCCCTATCTCCAAGGATGAGCCCAGCCACCATGCAGAAAAAAAATGCTGTCACCACATCTTGGACTAGATGTAGTCTGTATGACAACAAATGTACACGATGTAAAGACTTCACCAAAGCAGCCATCATTTTGACAAAAGATATCAATCCAACCAGTGGCAAAACCTGGCTTCAAACAGCTTTTTTTAAAGATAGAGCCCAGACATCACATCCAATAAATGAAATATTTTTTCAATACAGCCATCCTGGCTATCTATAAAGAACTACGCAATTTCTTTTTATTTATTACTTTCAAACTGCAGTGAGCACCTAAGTTTTGAAGATTATATCTTGTTTTCTTTGAATATTCTGAACAAAATTGTAAAATCTTTAAATATTAGCTTTGTGTTGAATATTTACGACTAATTCATGTACACATTCACATTCATGAAATGTGTGTTTTTATTGCATTGAACGTTTTTCCTGAAATATTTTAAGGTGCAATATGTATTTTGTGCTACAACATGTATTATGCACACATAATGTTGTAGAGACGTGTATGTCACGACAGCCCATGACAACCCATAGCTTTGAGATACCTAAGGCGGATTGCATCCACCACTGGGGCCGGGCCTCTACGGAGATGTTGAAGAGCTGCAGCGACTTCAGAAACAGTGATGAGTGGACCCACCTCTAAGTCCTCCGACTGCGTTTCCTCACTGAAATTCGTGACAGTGGGGTTGAGGAGGGCTTGGAAGTGTCCCTTCCACTGCCTGACTACTCTCGCTCAGTTAAGGACAGCAGGCCCCCATCCATCGTTTAAATGGTGTGGACGAACGGTTTATCTGGTGTTAACTGGTGTATCAAACTGTTTGCCAGAAACTTCAGGCCCGACTGAAAGATTTCTTCTCTGGTCTCACTAAACCTTTCTCATGACTGACTCTTTGCCTCCTTCATGGCTGAAGCTGTGTATTGCTTTGCTGGCCAGTACTGATCAGCTGCCTCTTGACTCCGACAGACCAACCATGTCCTGTAGGACTCCTTCTTAAGCCTGACGGCATCCGTCACCTCTGGTGTCCAACAGCAGGTTTGGGAATTACTGCCATGACCAGCATTGGCAGTCTTGCGACCACAGCTGTCTATTTATACTTGGTCAACACAATTTTTTGTTTATTCATTGCACTTTCTTCAGTGTGACCATTGCACACAGGCACATTGCAGTGCCAAGTGATTCAAAAAATTCAGGCTGAAACCTTTTTAAAGCTTTTCAGTTCTGATGACTTATCTGTTTTTCCTTCATCACATATATTTAGCATTGATTTAAATGTTGTTTAAAATGGTATATAAGAATCACTTTTTCCCCCCAGGAATGTGCACACCTCTCCCCATGCATCCATAAGATAAAGTCTAGGGTCGGTGGAGGCTGGAACCACTTAATTTGCTTTCAGACCGAACTCTCATCTTGATAATGTAATCTGAATAATGACAGTTATGATTTTCTATTTGTAAGTCAATGATACATTCTGTGATTTTTCTTGTATTTTGCAATTTAAACATTTACTGCAGAAAAAAAACTTTTTTTTTCTAAATGTTTGTAGCACTTGCCCAAATTCTTATGCACACATTTTAGATGTAATTCATCTCTATACCATTCTCACTTGTACTCTTTCAACACAAATAGAAGCAGTTCAGTTAAGAATGACGTTACCATCTCCTTGGCAACCCTGTGGGTTGGTTTGTGTGTGTGTTGAGGACAGAGCTGAGGGTGTACGTAGATGAAAGAATGGATGCATAAGTAAAGACTAGCTGAAGCTGCTTTATTTGGAAGCATTGTCGTTTTGATTCATTACACTAGAATAATTAAGTCGGCCATGACACTTCAGATCAATGATCATGTAGGCAAATCCAAAATCCATAATTTACATGAGGAAAAAGAAATAATTTCAGAAACTGTGTCAGGCATCTTCCTTCATTATGTAGTTGTTGGACTTACTCTGCTCTAATGATCGTCAAGTTTATATAAACTGAGGGGCTGAGCCATGTAGGTGTCCTGGTCAGCGAAATGAGCTGATGCTGATGACGCCTTTGCTGTTGCTTTTCCTGGATTCTCCACATGCTGGGAATCCTTGCCTCGTTTATTCATCTATCTTGCAGCACAGCAAAGAACAAAGATGCAATCAGAGGCTTGTGTGAGTTGCACGCTGCATGCATACAATCTGGTAATCATGCTTAAATGAATCACTGCATACATGTTTGCTTTGGAAATTTAAAGCATATTAACTTGACTACAACAAGCACTTTTGAATTTGTAGCTGTTGACCCCTGTATTAACGATAATGATGTGTTACAGGGTTCTAGTAGAGAGTACAATTCATTTGTATTGTCTGTTTCTACACTTCAAGTAAAAAAACATTAACATCTTCAGAAAGCATAAATAAAAAGTGGCTCTTTCAGGGAAGAATGCAAACAATAAGTGAGAGAAAGGGGCATGAGAATGGCCTGATTTAAATCTTGGTTGGAATGGACTACATGCCATGCAGACATGTAGCTGTTCATTGGTTAGTCTAGAACAGTGCTTGGATTCTGGATTAGCAGGAGGAGCTGCTGCTTAAGGCCGAAGCTGTTGAACCTTTTAGTGAAGTTTAGCAACTGAATTATTCTGGCCCTGCAGCTTTAAATTGATCTCACTGAGATGTGATGTAATGTCAACCAAAAAGGCAATCATATTCATCCTGTACTCCTCTTGCAAAAAGAGTGAAAACTGTTGCTGTCTGACGCTTGCCCTGCTAAAAAGCTGCTATTTGTTTTCAAATGGACAAGAACCTCTCCAGCCTTTACTCAGCCACCTCACGTTGTTGTGCAGTAGCAGGCTTTTGCCTCAACAGCTTCCAGAAATCCTCTGGAAGCTGGAGGCAATGCTGAAGCAGGAGGCAATACTGAAGGGATGAGGATGTCTTATGGAAGTTGATGAGTTTCATTGCTGTGCTCATTACTTCAACAAAATTTTTGCAAAGAGTGGCACAGAGTACAGTCTGATGGATGAGACAATGGTAAGGAATGGTACCTGGGTTGTCCTCTTTCATCCAAGGCACAGCCCTACTCTTTTCCCACCATGTCCCCATCTGTGGTGACAGAGACCAACCGCTTCAGATCTATGCCCCTCTTTGTCAGCATCTCTTTTATTGCTGCATACATGTCCCCTCCTCTTGTGTGTGTTAGTGGTGTTGCACCCAGAAAAGAGCTCCATGTCTTTGTGAATGGACCTGACACACACAAAAGCTGGGCATTACTAGTAACATCTGTAGACTCATCAATGGATAGAGATATGCATGGTGCTCTCTGAATAGCTACATCAAGCTATTGATATTTCTGATTTGCTGGTTGCTGTTGAAGTTGACATCGGGATTTGTCTTGTTTTTTTCCACACAACTCATCTTTCTGTTTTCCTTCAAATAATGTCTCAACAGCAGCATTAAAGCACTCCTTTGCCACTGTCCCATCACTAAAAGATTTTTTTTATGTTGCTCCAAAATCCAGGCATGTTGCACCAAAATACAGACATTTGTTTGCATTTTGCTCAGTTATTTGGCTCTCAGCTCAGACTTCAGGGGATAACTTTGCTCAAAAGTTCTGTGACCTGCCAGGCAGGAGGCCTAGAGGACAATACAATCAGTACTATTTTTAATTAATGCTATGTGTTCAGAGTATATGACACACAATGGTTTTGAATTTCTTGATGGAAGAATAAACATAAATTTCTCCTTACACTCATTATTAACCAGCGGTTTTCCTCAATAACCTCCCTTTGTTTCGAGCAAGCTTCACTGTCTCCCTTCCTCTGTGCTCTGCTGTAATGGTAAACTCACTGTGGTAGCGGCAGGGAGCGGTCTCTGACAAAAATGCTCTTTAAGTAACTACATACAGTTCTGTTCATGTAGTCAGCTAACAGAACTATCACTTCTCTAAAATTTTTTTTTCCACTTGCTCTTTTGACAGGTGCCTTTTCCTTTAACATGAGCTCCTTTCCCAATCTAATGATTAGTTAGCTTTCTTTCTCCAGTTAGCTTGCTAACATTCATCTGCGGCTCCTCAATGCCCGCCCACAGGCATTACATTGGGTACACTTGGTTTATAATCCCAATACATTTCATATTTTGGTATGAAGTCTGATATTATTGTTTTATCATGGAATTTCCACCGGTTCCCGCTAATAAGATAGAAGATAAGAGTTTAAGGTCACCTTAGTAGAAATTAGCCATGCAATCTGGGAGGAAATCAAAGTATGTACAGTGCAGCAGGCTGGTGAAGATTAGAGCAGATTCTCCATTGGAGCTGTGTGTTGCCCTTCCCGCTACATCATCAGTAACAGCAGCAGTGATGAGTCACTCAGTGTGTGAAACCTGACGTCACTCGTGTCTTCCTCTTCTGGTCTTGGTATTCAGGGCTCCTGACTGGAGGACGGACCATGTTGCAGTACTGAGTCAGAGGGAGAGAAGAGAGAGAGAGAGAGCGAAAGAGGCCCCAGTGACCGCTGAGGTAGTGTGACCCTCCCTCTTATCTGGCTGGCTAACTTCTCCCTCTTCTGTTCACTTGTTAATTCTAAATGTGCCTGCTTTGTTGTTTAGCCTTTTGGTTTGTATCCTGTTGTTTACTAAAGATGTGCCTTTTGTCATGGGTTCATTACCAGGTGAAATGAAACTTCTCAATACTCTTGTTTCTTTTAAAATGTCATTGCCCTATCTGGTCAGCTTCAGGAACTACTTAAATATGACATCAGTGTTCTGTACAAGCTCACTTACTTTTGTTCCAGCCACATGGTATGTTTTTAGATGAATACATTTATTTCAGTTGTCATTTCATGATGGATATCTAGATTAAAATTAAAATTTTTATTTTAATGTGAGCCATAGTAATCATATGGGGGAACAATACACATGGAGGTAATTCTTTTTTTTTACACCATTTATAAATTCATTGTTATTTAGTGAATAACTGTGACGGAGCGGTTATTCACTAAATAACCTCTCTCCCTTGCCCAGGAGAGCAGCCGCGGCAGCGCTCTCATTGTTCCCGGCAGGACCGGGGAACGCACATTCTCCGACAGGTCCACACTCATGTGTCCGCATCATTCACACTGTCGTGGTAGTGCGTTCGAGGATGCACACTCGGCGCCTACGCGTTTTTCCCCACATCCACACAGAACTTTATGAGAGACGCTCACCTGATGATGCTGCGTTGGTCTGCCTCCGGGTCAGGGGCCAAACCGAGGCACTACCTGGGTGTGGCTTAAATAGTGCATTGTGGCGCACTGTTAGGCCAGCCTGGTACCTGGACTGAACCATTTTGTATATTATTGGATTGTTTCCTATTTTGTGGGGTTTTGATAAATGTTTAAGCAGCCATGTGATGGGTATTTATGTTTAATTCTGTTCTGGTTTATTTGTAAAGCAGTTTAGTAGTAATTTTGTCTGTTTCCAGTATATTATACCAGATATTGTAAAAACAACCCCATTTAATTATTGTTGGTCCGCCAAGGGAGGGGCATGGGGATATATAAGGGAAGCATTTCTGCTTTATGAGGTGTGGGAGAGTTGGAGCTAGAGTGGAGCTGGAGTTATAGAATATTGTGCATGGTGGCTATTAGTAGTGTAAGTTTTCTTTGTACAGTGGTACCTCTACTTATGAATAGTTTTATTCAAATATATTGACTTTTTGAGTATTCGCTATGGACCCCAAGACAGTGACGGAGAAAAGAGGAAAAGAAAAGTCAAAGGAAAGAGTTTTTTTGGTCATACAAACAAAGCAAAAGATAATAGAAAAGCATGAAAAAGGGATGCGTTTGGTTGATCTCGCCAAAGAATATGGCCGTAATGCATCTACAATCGCCATGTTATTAAAACAAAAGGAAGTTTAAGTAGTTTAAGGCATCGCGTGGGTAGTTGGAGAAGTTCAAAAGGAGGACTGGAAATCATTCTGTTGTTCGGCATGGTGAGGCAAAAGCGCATGAACCAAAGAGGGCAAAAAACAATGAGGACAGCAGTTAAAAGGTAAATGACAATCATTTTTATTCTTTACTCTATTCTTTGTTTTTTACATTATGCACAACTGTCATTTATGTAATAATCTAATTGTAACATGTATTTGTTTCATGTTTGGATGCATTTTTATGCTTTATAAAACATTTATGTCTGAATTTTGGGGGGCTTGGAATGGATTAGGGCATTTGCATGGAAAACGCGTCTCTACTTACGAAATTTTCTACTTACGAAAATTCTTCTAGAACCAATTAATTTCGTAAGCAGAGGTACCACTGTATATACTTCTTTTTGTTGCGCCGGGTTTTGGTTTGGGGAATTTTTAATCTTCACTGTAAATATTTTTTTCACTGGTTGTTTTTGGTGAAAATAAACTCACCAAACTGATCTTTTGCGGCTGTGCCATCAATTTTTCCCCACTGCATTCATGAACCTGTGACAACAACAACAAAGATCCAATAGAGAATATGTGTCTTAACCTTTAATTGTTGCTCTGTACTTTCTGTACTATCTGTTACAATAGAAGGTTAACAGACAGATTTCTGTCATTTTGTGCCATGTTTTTATTTTTATATATGTTATCATATTTTCCTGGCTATAAGTATCTACACAAGCATCAGACGGACAGATAGAAAAGATGATGCACCGAGGAAGACGCTACTGTAGTTTGACTGTGATTTGAACAGACATTTTGCACATTATGCACACCCCTTATGATGGAAAACAGGCCAAGAAAGACAAATCATGCAGCTTTTAACTTGAAGGAAGTTGATCTGGCTGTTGAAGTAGGAGAGCTGCTGCGTGTAAGCTAGATATCAGTGAATTGATATCGAGATGTTGGACATGGCAGCAATGTTTTACTGCCGTGTTAGAGGCACTGTTCAGAAAAAAGCAGTAATTAAAGCGTTTAAACATCTTTCTGCATAAATTTCCTATGAAGTGAGAAGTGATACAGAATTTAGGGAACTTATCAAGAACTGTAATAGAACCAGTTGCAAGTGTCTTTTATTTAATTTTACATCCCCCCATCTGTTTGTGTCCCACAGCCCCACCCCTAAGGTTACGGCTTGCTATGGACTGCACTTTACCTCCTGCTGCATCCCAGCCCAGTACACATCCTTAGTGGATCCCCCTCATCTCTGTGTGTGGTTCCCATCCAGACTCACTGTACAGTCCATCACAGATCTGGTACCACCTACAGGTAGATAATATAACAGTGCATATTAGAAATGTTCAAAATGCCTTTCTTTTTGATTTTCTTCTTTTTGTAAATTGTTTAGCTTACTCTTTTTTTCTTTATTTTTAGCCATTCCTGGGTCTCTACCCAACCCCCTCCCCAACTCCCACCCTCTCCCCCTCCCTTAAGAAGATGTCAGTGAGCCTGACAACAGACATCCAGCCGGAGGGAGAGAGTGGGCCACTCATTGAGCCCTGCAGTCGAGGCAAGACCTCCCCTCAACCACAGGGCGCTAAGGACGGGACAGGAGACGGCTTGGATCCTGAGGATATCTCCCCCCAGGATTCACAGGTTGGTCAAAATGGTAATATAAGAATTCTCACAGGACATTTTGATAATTATATTGGATATTGAAACAATTAATTTAACATTGGAAGTATAAAGTATAAAGTGATTTCCCCATCTGGGGATTAATAAAGTGTACTTTCTTTATTTCTTCTTTCATATTTTTAAATTACAGGCCATAGGAAAACCAGCATTTGTATTTAACTGGTACATAATAATCTATCTGCCCACTCAATGATTTTTTTGTCATTCTATACTACCATTATAGTGCAAATGTTCATATGTATATGTGCACAGAATTTAACATTCCTCCCACGTACAGTATGTGGATTCAGAATGTATTGGGCCTCTCCCAGATGGAGTTCATAACATATTTATTACAGTTCCTAAAATCAGGAAGTAATAAATGCTGGACTCCTGCCATTACTTTGCTAAAACAAGGAGGTTGTTGCTCAGGGATGCTCGACCCCTGTACATTTGTGTTTTATTTAATCATAATCACATTTACATGTGGTAAATTCTCTATAATTGCTACATGCTGTCTCCCCCCCATCAATATAAGTACTGCTCAGTATTTTCACCTGGTGTGGACAAGAATTAGTGTTGACAGCTCACGTAGTCATAAGAAAAGAAGAAGAAAACTGTTAATCCCCTCGGTGAAATTCAATTTTTTCACTCATTATATACAGTGAGTACGGAGAGTATTCAGACCCCTTTAAATTTCTCACTCTTTGTTTCATTGCAGCCATTTGCTAAAATCCAAAAAGTTCTTTTTATTTCTCATTAATGTACACCCTGCACCCCATCTTGACAGAAAAAAACAGAAATGTAGACATTTTTGCAAATTTATTAAAAAAGAAAAACTGAAATATCACATGGTCATAAGTATTCAGACCCTTTGCTCAGTATTGAATAGAAGCACCCTTTTGATCGAGTAAGTTTTTCACACCTGGATTTGGGGATCCTCTGCCATTCTTCCTTGCAGATCCTCTCCAGTTCCATCAGGTTGGATGGTGAATGTTGGTGGACAGCCATTTTCAGGTCTCTCCAGAGATGCTCAATTGGGTTTAGGTCAGGGCTCTGGCTGGGCCAGTCAAGAATGGTCACAGAGTTGTTCCGAAGCCACTCCTTTGTATTTTAGCTGTGTGCTTCGGGTCATTGTCTTGTTGGAAGGTGAAGCTTCGGCCCAGTCTGAGGTCCTGAGCACTCTGGAAGAGGTTTTCTTCCAGGATATCTCTATACTTGGCTACATTCATCTTTCCTTCAATTGCAACCAGTCGTCCTGTCCCTGCAGCTGAAAAACACCCCCATAGCATGATGCTGCCACCACCATGTTTCACTGTTGGGATTGTATTGGGCAGGTGATGAGCAGTGCCTGGTTTTCTCCACACATACCGCTTAGAATTAATGCCAAAAAGTTCAATCTTCGTCTCATCAGACCAGAGAATCTTATTTCTCATAGTCTGGGAGTCCTTCAGGTGTTTTTTGGCAAACTCTATGCGGGCTTTCATGTGTCTTGCACTGAGGAGAGGCTTCCGTCGGGCCACTCTGCCATCAAGCCCTGACTGGTGGAGGGCTGCAGTGATAGTTGACTTTGTGGAACTTTCTCCCATCTCCCTACTGCATCTCTGGAGCTCAGCCACAGTGATCTTTGGGTTCTTCTTTACCTCTCTCACCAGGGCTCTTCTCCCACGATTGCTCAGTTTGGCTGGACGGCCAGGTCTAGGAAGAGTTCTGGTTGTCCCAAACTTCTTCCATTTGAGGATTATGGAGGCCACTGTGCTCTTAGGAACTTTGAGTGCTGCAGTAATTCTTTTGTAACCTTGACCGGATCTGTGCCTTGCCACAATTGTCTCTGAGCTCCTTGGACAGTTCCTTCAACCTCATGATTCTCATTTGCTTTGATATGCATTGTGAGCTGTAAGGTCTTATATAGACAGGTGTGTGCCTTTCCTAATCAAGTCCAAACAGTTTAATTAAACACAGCTGGACAGAAATGAAGGAGTAGAACCATCTCAAGGAGGACCAGAAGAAATGGACAGCATGTGAGTTAAATATGAGTGTCACAGCAAAGGGTCTGAATACTTATGACCATGCGATATTTCAGTTTTTCTTTTTTAATAAATTTGCGAAAATTTCTACATTTCTGTTTTTTTCTGTCAAGATGAGGTGCTGAGTGTACATTAATGAGAAATAAAATGAACTTTTTTGATTTTAGCAAATGGTTGCAATAAAACAATGAGTGAGAAATCTAAAGGGGTCTGAATACTTTCCGTACCCACTGTATATACAGTATACAGTATATTAGGACTGTCACTTTAACGCGTTAGATTAATTACGCTGCAAATGAACGCGCTATAAAAATTACCGCAATTAATCATGAGTGGCAAGTCGATGCGCAAGTATTTTAAATTTGGCCCACCCGTAGGCTGTAGTGACACGTCACTTCGTACCTGCGCCACTCGTCAAAAGCGGGGCGACTGACAACAGAGATGGACGCGACACAAGAGAGCGAGGCAAGCCCACTCGGACCTTTGGGCGGAAAGTTTATTTATAAAAAGAACAAAGACGGGACAATCAACAAAAACATAGTGATTCTGCGCTGTAGACGCCTCCGTCAGTCTGCCCCAGGGCAGCTGTGGCTACACACGTAGCTTACCATCACCAAGTATGAATGAGGAGTGAATGAATAATGGATCCGATGTAAAGCGTCTTTGAGTGTCCAGAAAAGCGCTATATAAATCTAATCCATTATTATTATTATTATTATTGTTATTATTATTATTATTTGTACCTTTTTGTAAGAGAATTTTCATATCACCGAAGCAGCTCCAGCCTAACGTATCATTTAAATGCAAAACATGTCAAGGACAGAGTTTAACTTTAGCTTACCCTTTTAAAGGAAAAGCCTGTTGGCATCTTACTATTGATGTTGCCTTATTTAGAGGAATGTTATACTACTCATTTTGAATTGCTGTATTGAGTCAGCTTTAGTATTCATTTTATGTGCCTATTTGAGACTCAGCCTTATTTTATTTCTGAAATGTATTTTATTTAACTATTTGTATTGCATTTTTGAGAAATGCACCTGGCCTAATTGCTTTGCTGATGTGCTTGGTCTTTTTTCTTTTGAATTTCATTTATAAAGCACACTTAGCCAATAAAAATGTGGATTTCAAATCTTCTCTTCTTGGTGCATTCTATTAATTAGTCATGCACTACAATTTTGTAATGTCCTAGAATTCTAATTCTTTATTTGGGGGCCTTTAGCAGGTATGAGGTTAAAATGTGATTAATTAGATTAATTATTTACAAATCCTGTAATTAGATTAATGTTTTTAATCGCCTGACAGCACAAATATATAATATATATATATATATATGGTTTCAACAAACATAGCAGTTTATATTCTTTGATTGTGACGAACCTCACGTGGTCGTGTGGGGAACCCCGATGCTTTATTCACCAGGACCGAACTCAATAAGCCAGCGTCTACCCGGATGGCCGGACCGTAACGCCGAAGTGGCTTTCGTCTTCGCGTTCATCCATCCCACACACACGGAGCCGTTACAGCTTTGTTGGACACAGCGGTTTTCTTGTGACAGCGAAGAAAAAAAAGGAAAACAGTCTGATATTGTTTTATTGTGGAATTTCAACGGGTTCCCGCTAGTGTATATACAGTATATGTCTTCTTCTTTTCCTTTTGGCTTTTCCCTTCAGGGGTCGCCACTGCGAATCAGTATCCTCAATCTAACCCTGTCTGCTGCATCCTCTTCTCTCACACCAACTACCTTCATGTCCTCTTTCACTGCACCCATAAACCTCCTCTTTGGTCTTCCTCTAGGCCTCCTGCCTGGCAGTTCAAAACTAAGCTACCTTCTACCAATATAATCACTATCCTCTGGACATGTCCAAACCATCTCAGTCTGGCCTCTCTGACTTTATCTCCAAAACCTCTAACGTCTGCTGTCCCTCTGTTGTATTCATTCCTGATCCTATCCTTCCTGGTCACTCCCAGAGAGAACCTCAGCATCTTCATCTCTGCTACCTCCAGCTCTGTCTCCTGTCTTTTCGTCAGTGACACTGTCTGTACGCCAAACAACATCACTGGTCTCACCACAGTTTTGTACACCTTTCCTTTCTTTTTACCTGAAACTCTTCTATCACACATCACACCTGACACTTTTCTCCACCCGTTCCACCCTGCCTGTATGCTTCTTCACCTCTTTTCAACACCCTCCATTGCTCTGGTCTGGACTGTTGACCCTAAGTACTTGAATGAATATATATATATATATATATATATATATATAATATATATATATATAAAATTACATAATTACACACAAAGGGCCATGTACGCATGCAAATTAGGAAGAGAGATGGTTGAGTGACGTGCAGCCATGTAGCACCCTAAGAGCAGCTTGTGGGGTTTGGTGCCTCAAGGGGCACCTCAGCAGTCCTGAGGAGGTGAACTGGCACCTCTCCAGCTATCAGTTCAGACTCCATACTTTTAGATCCACGCTGGTCTTTAACCGGCGTGGATGGAATAATATTCCATATTATTTTTCTGAACCCTGTGGACACACCACCCGCAAGGCAGATTGGGTTGGGTGCGCTGCTATATGGGTGACAGTGACGACAGGGGGTCATAACGGACCAGACCCGGGTGACAAAAGCTGGCTTTGGGGACGTGTAAAGTCATTTCACTGGTGGGGAAGGAGCCGGAGCTTGTGTTGGAGGTGGAGCATTACCAGTTGGATCTGGTGGGGCTTACCTCCACGCATAGCCTGGGTTCTGGATCCAAACTCCTGGATAGGGGATGGACCTTGTTTTACTCCGGAGTTGCATCAGGTGTGAGGCACAGGGCGGGTGTGGGGATTCTCACAAGCCCCTGGCTGAGCGCCGCTGTGTTGGAGTTTACCCCGGTGGATGAGAGGGTCGCCTCCCTACGCCTTAAGACTGTGGGAGGGAAAACTGACTGTTATCTGTATGTATGCACCAAATAGCAGCCATCTTGGGGTCCCTAAATGGGGTCCTTGACGAGATCCCTGTAGGGCACTCCATTGTTTTCCTGGGGGACTTCAATGCATACGTCGGCAATTATGGAGACACCTGGAGGAGCGTGATTGGGAGGAATGGCCTCCCTGATCTAAACCTGAGCAGTGTTATGTTGTTGGACTTCTGGGTTTGTCACGGACTGTTCATAACTAACACCACATGGTGTATAAGTGTACCTGGTACCAGAGCACCCTTGGTCGAAGGTCAGTGATCGATCTTGTGATTGTATTATGTGACCTTCGACCATGTGTTTTGGACAGTCGGGTGAAGAGAGGGGCAGAGCTGTCAACTGATCACCACCTGGTGGTGAGTTGGATCCGTTGGCGGACGAAACCTTTGGATAGACCTGGTAAGCCCAAACGAGTAGTGCAGGTGAAATGGGAACATCTGGAAGAGGACTCTCTCCCCGAGGCCATCAATTCACACCTCTGAAGGAGCTTCTCGTTCTTCCCTGTGGAGACTGGGGGCATCGAAACGGAATGGTCAATGTTCAAAGCTTCCATTGCTGAGAGCTGTGGTCTCAAGGTCTTGGTTGCCTCAAGGGGCGGTAACCCTCGAAAACCGGTGGTCAGGGAAGCCATCCGACTGAAGTAGGCCTGTCTGACACCTCAGGAGGCGGAAACAGGGGACCATCCAAGCTGTATACGGCAAGAATGGGATACTGTTGACCTCGACTGAGGAGGTTGTCGGTCGATGGAAGGAACACTTTGAGGAACTCCTGAATCCACTACCCCTACTGACCCGTCCTCTGTTGCAGAGGCAGAGCTGGAGGATGATAGGGGATTTGAGTCGATCTCTCTGAGCGAAGTCACCGAGGTAGTTAAACAACTTTACGGTGGCAAGAGATTTACTGTACCTGGAAATGCTGAAGGCTCTGGGTGTTGAGGGGCTGTCATGGATGACATGCCTCTTAAACATTATGTGGAAGTCTGGGACAGTGCTGAAAGAGTAGCAGACTGGGGTGGTGCTTCCTCTTTTTGAAAAGGGGGACCAGAGAGTGTGTGCCAACTACAAGGGCATCACACTCGTCAGCCTCCCTGGGAAAGTTTACTCCAAGGAGTTGGAAAGGAGGTTGCGGCCGATTGTCGGACCTCAGAATTATGAGGAACAATTGGGTTCCGTCCTGGTCGTGGAACAACGGACCAGCTTTTTACTCTCGCAGGGATCCTAGAAGGGGCTTGGGAGTATTCCAATCCAGTCTACATGTGTTTTGTGGACGTACGATCGGGTCCCTAGAGATATACTGTGGGAGTTACTGCAGAAGAATAGGGTGAGGGGGGCCTCCCCTCAAGGCCATCCAATCCCTGTATGTCCAAAGTGAGAGCTGCGTTGGGGTTCTCGACAGTAAGTTACTGTCATAGTGAGATGGATGATTGGATTTGAAAGCTGTGTGAGGTCTCAAACCTGGAAAGTTGTTTGAAAACCTTTTGTTTGGCCTCTTAAATTAGTTCTGCATTCATTATGTATGCAACTGGCCGTACTACCAAGACACATGCAGTCAAATTGTTTTAGCAATCATAGAGTTACAATGCCAGCTGCTCGTAATCTCTTCACAGATGTCTTGACCTGTTTCTAATCTGCATTGTACTCCTTTTTCGGATAGTAAAATAAATTTGTCTTGCAGAAACGGGCTTCTAATCACAGCCATGGCAGGAAACGGGCTAAGGTAAATACATTTTGGTTATTTGTTTGAACTGAAGTAACCCTCTGCCAATGTCAGCGTTTTGAACCTCTCAGCTACTGTAAACGGCCATTTTTGTGTGATTCACCAATTTTTAATCATTGCACGAGATTTGATTTTTGTGTGAAGTTATTGAAGATAATCCATTATGATTATTTCCAGTCAAATTGTCATACTGAGCAAGCTACAACATGTGTTATTGTTCAGTTCAAACTCTCGACCAATGACGTAGTCATTGACAAATAATGGAAACACTCCCTGACTGACTCTTTGGCATTAACTCCTACAACAATATGTTTTTTTCGGACTGTTTCTGTACGCATATTTTTACATTCGTCAATGGGACACTTGAACCCAGTATTAATATTCATGTCTCGTCTAAATATCTTTTAAGTGTGACAGATGGGTCACCAATTCATTCCACCCACTGGACAAATTCTCAACATATTTTGACTTTGATGGATAGCATTTTGATAATATTAATGGAGACAAAATACAGACAGAATGTTTTTAATATTTTTACTTGTCATGATAGGAATATGATGAACAAAAATCCAGACAGAGTGACGTCTTGTTGAGCAGCGTGTATCTCGAAGTACTACTGTGTACGTTTTCAATGACAATCCCTAAGACATGTGATTATCTTTCAGTCTAATGCCAAACTGAAGCTGGTACGGAGTCTGGCAGTGTGTGAGGAGTCCTCTGGTCTGTTCTCTAGTGATGGACCTCCAGAATCGGTACTGTCCCATTTCTTTAACCCCTTACCCAAGCCCGAGTCCATTCCCTGCAGTAAACTGAGCCTGCAGTTCTTTCTGTGTCCCTTCAGTTTATGCTCTGTTTAATAAACTAAGCAACATTAGAGTTACAAAACTTGACCATCACTTCTCATAGCAATCAAATGTCATTTTTCAGGATATCATTCAGCTTCACATCAGCTGTCCATCAGATAAGGAGGAGGAGAAGTCCTCGAAGGACGAATATGAAAATGAAGAGAAGGAGAAGAAGGACAAGGCTCCTCGGAAGATGTTGTCTCGTGGTAAGATTAAATTCTTATAAACTTAAGTATAGCATATTTAGTTTTGTGTCATGCTTATTTTTACGCAAGAAAAGACCAATAGTTCTTTTAAATATGTGATGGGTTATTTTTTTTCCTTTCTATGTTTTGTTCGTCCCTTTCATGTACTACAAATGCTGGGGTAAAGCTTCTGTCATCTCACGATTTTTAAATATAATTTCAGGATAATTTCTTCAGAGTATAATTGGATCTTTTCCATTTCTGATATTACCGACCATATTCTATACCTCAGGCATTTAAAGCATTTGGGTGTCATCAACAGAGATGACAAGGCTAGCCCCACTGCCTTGTGTTGTGTACAACAGTAGGCAATGATCCCAATGTGTGTGTGTATACAGAAGCAATAGAAGAACAGTTAACTGGTGTCTTATGCCATTTGGTTATGTTACCTAAACTACCTGGAAAATCTTGGCTGATGTTTTAGCAGCTCCATTATGACTATTCTTATATAGTGTCACTCTTCACACCCATTTTCTCTCATCTGCAACTTCCTTTTGCATACCTGGATTTTATTCTTATGTCTGTTAGACTCCAGCCAAGAATACACTGACTCTACAGGCATTGATGTCCATGAGTTTCTGGTCAACACACTGAAAAACAATCCCAGGTATGAGGTTACCATCAAAGGGTGCTTGATAATGTCTCTTATCTGAAATGACAGCCACTCAACAAAATGAAATGAAAAAAACATCAAAATTACACCTGGTCAATAAGAGAATACATACATAAATGGTCAAACCTGTAATCAGTAACAAAACTTTCAATGTTTTTAAGTATATAAAAAACTCATATTGAGAAGCTGTGGAAAATATGAAGCAGAATTTGATAATTTGCAAAATTGTGAAATCCCATATTTAACAAAAAAAAAACAGCATAAAGACATCAGATGTAGAAAATTAACTGTCTTGTTTGAAAATTATATGCTATTTCAATTCTAATGCCAGCAACACATTTCAAAAAGGTTTGGACAGTGGCACCAAAAGGTAAATAGTGCAACTATGTGCAGCATCGCAAAGAATTGGGGGATTTCATCATTTGCAGTTACAATATCTTTTAAAGATTCAGAAAATCTGAAGGACAAGGGACAACCAAATTTAGGAGACTGTGATCTTTTAGCTGTCAATCAGCTCTGCATTAAAAACAGACAAGATTTTGTAGAGGACGTCATTGCTTTAGCTCAGGACACTTCCAAAAGCTGTTGTTTGTGAAACTCTACTATGAGAAGAAGAAACTACTGTATATGCAGTTTCTACAAAATACAAACACGCTACTGTCTTCACTGGGCCGAGGCTCATGTAAAGGTGGACTGAGAAGTGGAAATCCATCCTCTGATTTTTACAGTTATATGTGGAGTTACATTTATTGGTAAATCATTACATACATATTTTTATATATTACACAGCATCTCAGCTTTTTTGGAAATTGGGTGGAACATAGGAGCATGCTAATGCACGGAATTAATTTCAACATGTGCTGACTACTAACATCTATTCCATAAGATACTTTATAATACTTTATACTAGAGAAACCAAAATCAGAAACTATATATAAACTATAGAAAATGTAATTATCTGCATCTTTTGCCGGAGTTTGATGAGTTGTTTATATAAATTTTTTTAATGTGTACCTATTTGTTTACCTATTAGGTATTTAAAGTTCGATGTATTACAGTTGTAATGGAAGTGATGGAAATGTATTAGAAGCGTTACATATTGCCTTTTGATCTATGTTTGGTATGCTCACTGTATTTAAGTCACTGACTCCCCCCCTCTCACCCTTCCACACTGGCCTTGCAGGGATCGAATGATGCTGCTCAAACTAGAACAAGATATCCTGGAGTTCATTAATGACGACAAGTAAGCTATGTTCTTCATAACCACTCTTGTGGGTCTAAATTTAGTCCTGCCGCATTCATTCCACTTTAATTATAGGCCAGTGAGGTAAAAAAGATATCGAAAGTTGTAGCTGATATTGTGAGACAAGTTTGGCTGTGTTTCCATATTTTCAGAAGAAGGTCATTAGACTTATGTATTATAACTTGAAATAACTATAGAAGCAGTAAATTGTCTTTTCCAATATTAAATCCCCAACATTCTATGAATCAAATATGATCTTCAGGCTGTCATGCAGGAAAAAAGATGACAAAATAAGGGAGATCTGGAGATGTAAAAACTACATAATTCATTTTCAGAAATATCAGTTTGACTGGTGAAAGATCAAGTGAAGTGTGAATGCTATGCTCTGAAAATATCTTAAATAGAGGATCAGAGGAAGTGCGTTAAAGGAAATAGGCATTGGAACATTTAACAATGTCCTTAGTAATGAAACTGATGGCAGCATGTTCTTGAAATAGCATGTGTGATTAAAAACTTTAATATTATATCCCCTGCAGTAATCAGTATAAGAAGTTTCCTCAGATGACTTCTTATCACCGAATGCTGCTGCACCGCGTGGCTGCTTATTTTGGCATGGACCACAATGTGGATCAGACGGGAAAGGCAGTCATCATCAACAAGACAGGCAACACACGCATGTGAGTTGAGTCTTTTGATCCAGACCTCAGCAAAGAACTTGCAGGGAGAAATGGAAAAAAGAATAGAATCTCTTTGAATGAGAAAATGTTTGCTGTGTTGAGTCTGGTTTGGGGTAATTCCTTCAATGAGACAGGCTGGCATCACTCCTTCACTGGTGTTTGTTAGTAGCCCTGTAACACCCCCAGAGGACTCAGGAGCCACATGTTGCATTCCAGGTGTTCTCATCCCTGCTTTTACTTCTTTGCTGCTTGTCATTTCTTGAAGACGTTTCGCCTCTCATCTAAGAGGCTTCTTCAGTTCTGAAGGTGGCTGGTCTTGTTCCCGCTTATTAACCCTGTGGGGTGTGTCAGTGCTATTCACATTTCAAACTCTCAAACTTTCACTTCTCTCTTCACTAGAGAGAAGAGTGAAAGAAGCCATCCATGTCAAAGTGGAGAAGCCATCTCTGAACAGGGGGCATTGTCTGCGACGTCACCTTTTGCCCATTTACAATCAAGTCCTTTCGAAACTCCCAAAAAGAGTGTCTTAGCAGATTAACCCAGGTGATGTGTCTCATGCTAGTGACCCTCATTAGTATACAAAGTCTCGGTGAAACTCGCATTTCAACGACCCGCCTTTGAAACCCCTGACACCCCATCAACTACCGTTAAAGAGCCAGACAAGTTTCAACTATGATTGTTGAAATGTGAATAACATAGAGGTCATGTTGGGCCTTCTTCATCTCACTGCTTTAGGATCTTGAGGATGAGAGGTGCGTAATAGGTGGGGGTGATGATTTGCTTGATATAGTATCATCCTTTGGGCGGCATAGTGGCACAGGGGGTAGAACTGTTCTCACATCCAACCGGTTCCGGTTTGATTGCTTTTTGTGCGGAGTTTTTATGTTCTTCCTCTGTAAGTGTGGGTTCTCTCCAAGTTCTCCAGCTTTTTCTCATCTCTAAAAGATTGCAGCTTAGGTGAAGCAGTGACATACAGTAGGTGTGTGAGCAAGTATGTATGTCTTTCATGTGGTTCAGCGATGAACCAACATCTTGGTGTGTACCTTGCCTTTTGCTCCAGCAGACCTGTGACCTGCAATGCCGATAAGCAGCTGTAGACCAGATGGTTGTGATTGGTTTGTCTTGACTCCAAGAAAATGGATGGAGGGATTGACAGATTATCATACTTATTTTATTTGTCAATTTTCTCCGAAGATATTTTTTTTCTTGTGTTCATAATATTAAAAGCAGTGTTCAGACCTTTTCTTTGAGGGATTGATACTTGACATCCAGTCTTAGAAACACAGACATTCATTTATTTCTGTAATTTTTTTTAACTTCTATCTACAGCCCCGAACAACGTTTCTCTGAACACATCAAGGATGAGCGTAACATGGACTTCCAGAAAAAATTCATCCTTAAGAGAGATGATGCCAGCATGGATAAGGATGATAATCAGGTAACACTGATTTAACGGACCTGACATGGAAATAACTTGTTGTCTTCTAAGTTTGTGTAACACAACATTGGTTGTGTATGGTGATAATTTATCATATGACAGATGGGTGAGAAACTGTTTATTTTGTTGAATTAGCAGAAATGAACATTTAACAATCCATAACACTGGTGTTACAAGTCAAATTGTATTGATTTTTTTCTTTATCCTCTGCGGTCAAAGAAAACATAGGACATAGTTAAACTTTATTCAACCAACATTTTCATCATCAAAATAAATGATGCACGGCATGCACTGAAGGTACTTTTGCATCCCACTATTGAGTAAATTGTGTCTGCATAGTTTAGACAGTTTATATCAGTATTTTCTGCAATTCATCCATGCTTATGGTTTATGGAATGAGTCACAGAAAACTTTTGACTCTGTCTGCATAGATCAGCATTGGAGTTTACAACAAAGTTGTCCAAAATTGTATTGACAGTCAGGAATTGCCTTGTGTATATTCTGTATTCCAACCAGATCTTTGAAAACTGCTTTCAGTTATCTGATCACATGGTTTTCTTTTATATGTTTACCTTGTCCTTTGTGAATTTATTAGGCCTTCTTTTATAGAAAGGGGCCCAAAAGAAGAACTATTAAGTATGAGGTTAGAAAAGCGTTGCCAAAGAAAATATCCCAACATTAGATGGTCTGCATGGAGACAATTATCTACAATTCAAATTCAATAGGCTAAAAGTGTTACAGTGGCCTTGAAATGTCTGCTTCGTGTCCTGCAAACTTTGAGCACCAATCAGCATCTTCAGGCAGTCCATTGAGACCCAGATCAAAAATCTTATGTGCATAGCTCATAGTTTATTTTCATATGCCTCCCCATTTTTTCAGGATAGATGGATTTCTGCAGTGTCTGATAATTAACATATTAGTCAGAGTCCTTTATGCAAAGATTTTTAGTGTTTTATCAAGTTTGTGGTTCCAAACCTACCCACACTTATTCAACTCTCTCAACATTCATTTTACATTCATGCTCATTCTGTTTTGCTTTGAAGCTTTGCAGCTGCTCTCTACTCTCTTGCTTCTGCCATTATCTTATAACTTATTGCTAGCAGGTTACACTTCTACAAAATCCATTGTGTTTGTGAAGACTATGTGTGATATTTTATTTTTCTCTCTATTGTTAATATTTACACATATGTTAGATCCGTGTGCCGCTGCAGGACGGGCGACGTAGCAAGTCCATTGAAGAGAGAGAGGAAGAATACCAGCGGGTACGAGACAGGATATTTGCTCGAGAAGTAAGTATTGGACCATGACACTAGGAATGGACAAATCACAGTCCATTAAGTTAACAATAATAATAACAATAACCAATCCACTGGACTTTAAGAAAGTTCTTGAAGACATTTCATCTCTCATCCAAGAGACTACTTCTCTCGTCCACTGAAGAAGTCTCTTGGATGAGAGACGAAACGTCTCCAAGAACTTAAAGTCCAGCGGATTGATTTAAACAGCTTTGGATAACCATGACCTGGATAACTGCGAATCTATACAGACATCTATAACAATAACTAACAATAATAATGATAGTAACAATAATACTGGTAATAGTAAGTTCAAGTTCTCTGATGGTTCCTACTATGTTGTGACTGTAACACATTCTGTGGTCATTTACACACACACACACACACACACACACACACACACACACACACACACACACACACACACATATATATACATACTGTATACATGCATATATATGTATGTATATGTGTGTATATATTTTTTAGGGTGCCCAATAAGTATTGGGGCAACCTGAACAATTCAGAAGTTCACTCATTTAGAAAGATAAGAGGTTTGTAATTTTCATCATAGGTACACATCAAGTGTGAGAGACAGAATGTAAAAAAATATCTAGGAAATCACATTGTATGATTTTTAAACATTTTATTTGTGAAAATGGGTGTACAATAAGTATTGGGCAGCCAGCAAAAGTTATTTTTAATACTTTGTCACTGCCAACCAAGGCTACATTACAGAGGTCAAATGGATCCTGTAGTTCCTGACCAGGTCTACACATGCTTTAGCTGGTATTTTGGCACACTCCTCTGCACAGATCTTCTCTAGAGCTGTGATGTTTGAGGGTTTTCACTTGGCAACACGGAGTTTTAACTCCCTCCACAGGTTTTTGATTGGGTTGAGATCTGGAGGCTGGCTAGGCCACTCAAGAACCTTGATATGCTTTTTACGGAGCCCCTCCTTGGTTTTCCTGGCTGTGTGCTTTGGATCATTATCATGCTGGACAATCCAGCCACATTTCATCTTCATGTCTCTGACTGAGGGAAGGAGGTTTTTACCCAAAATGTCACAATACATGGCCCCATTCATCTCGCCATTGATACGGACCAGTCTTCCTTTCCCTTTTGCAGAAAAGCATCTCCAAAACATGATGTTTCCACCTCCATGCTTCACAGTAGGAATGGTGTTCTTCGGATGCAACTCAGCATTCTTCTTCCTCCAAACACAGCGAGTGGTGTTTAAACGAAAAAGTTACATTTTGGTTTCATCTGACCACATCACATTCTCCCAATCCTCCTCTAGATCGTCCAGATGGTCTCTAGCAAATTTTGGATGGACTTAACATGTTTTTTGTTTAGTGGGGGAACCTTTTGGGCAATGCAGGATTTCACCTCATGATGACGTAGTGTGTTACTTATTGTCATCTTTGTGACGGTGGTCCCAGCTGTCTCCAAAGCATTAACCAGTTCCCGCCGTGTAGTTCTGAGCTGATTACTCACTGTTCTCTGGATCATTCGAACCCCATGAGGTGAGATCTTGCATGGAGCTCCACTCACAGGGAGGTTGTCATTGATGTTATACTTCTTCCATTTTTTAATGTTTCCAACTGTTGATCTTTTCTTGCAAAGTTGTTTACCAATTGCAGTTTGACTCATCCCAGCTTTGTGCAGTTGTACAATTTTGTTTCTGGTATCTTGGGAAGCTTTCTGGTCTTGGTCATGGTGAAGACTGGAGTCTGACAGTTTGAAGGTGTGTGCAGGTATTTCTTATGCATCTAATCAGTTCAAACAGGTGCCATTCATACTGTGCAAGTGACTGGTCTGTGAGGGACAGAACAGTTGTTTGTTTTCTAGTTACTGTACTTATTGGCCGCCCATTTTCACAAATAGATTGTTTAAAAAGCATACAATGTGACTTCCTCGAATTTTTTATTTTTTTTTTACATTCTGTCTCTCACGCCTGTTGTATACCTATGATGAAAATTACAAACCTCTCATCTTTTTAAATGGGTGAACTTGCAAATTTTTTAGGTTGCCCAATACTTATTGGTCCCACTGTATATTTATATATCCCTGTGTGTATATATATATATATATATATATATATATATATATAGTATGTTTAAGAATCTTTAGATATATGTCTACACATATGTATGTATGTGCTTGTGTACATATATATTTGTACATACACACAGAATGGGGGATTGTTCATATATACGTATACTGTATGCCTGGATGAATGAAGCGTTTTGTAATGTGTAGGTGTCCTTTTTTTTGCAGTCCTCTCAAAATGGATACATCAATGACAACAGGTAAGAACATCTGACATCTTCTATACTGTGTACAAAAAATGACTCAATCCATGTCATCTTTACTGCCTTGGTTTTCTTGCTAGTTTTCATGTAGAAAAGGAAATGGCTTATAGACACATATATGTAAGACGTTTTGCATATTATACATTAATTCTGTCCGCAAATAATGAAACAATGAAGCCTCTACAAAGGTCAAGGTAGTCAATCATCATCGACATCCTAATGTTACAAGGATGACTTCTTGTAACATAAATTTTTAGACGATAGTTTATAGCTCTAGTCATCACTTGTTGTATTACCAGTAATTATTTTGCTAGACAAATAATTAACATGCATGTTCTTCCATATAGATTTTCAGGCATTGCTGAATGTCAGATTGACAGGGATATATGATTTGCTGGAGATTTGCAGACAATTTCTTAGAAATGTGTTTGATCACACGGCATACATTCAGCCTCTATTCCCATGAATCAGGTCATCAAACGATTAGGATTTAGTATCCTGAGGGACACGGTTTGAAGAGCTCAAATGTACACGTTTTCTGCTTTGTGTGAATTATATTTTTTTCTTAATCTTCTCAGGGGTTATAAGTTCAACCCTGTATCTACTGTACATCTATCGCCCAACCTCCTTGTTTTACGTTCCCCTGAAACCTCCTCCTCTACTTCCATCCAGTCCTGTAACCCCAGCATTTTCTCCTAATATTAACCCCAACAGACTTTCCACTGAGGGCTACTGCTCTAGCTCTCAAAAGAGGAGACAGATCTTTAGGTATTGGGGTGCTGCTGACTTTGACTTTTGTGTTGCCATGCCCATTTTTTGAATGTGGTTTGGTGATGACAGTGGTGACTTGTGGTGATTTTTATATCTTTGCTTGGCGTAGTCGGCTGATTGATGGCTATTCCAGCACTGCATTGTGGGGCTTCCCATGATCCATGCATGGCTGCTTTGTGGTTTCACTGGAGACTGATTGACCTATTTACCCTCCCACCCATTCACCTTCAACTACATTGTTATTTAAAGTAACCGCATCACTTCCAAAGTAACCTGTTTGTTTTGTGGCAGACTTAGTCCTGTAGATGGAGCTGTTTAGGTCACAAAAACAAAACAATAAACATGAGACTTTAAAGAAATTCAGTGTTGTGAAAAAGGGATGTGGCAAATGTGATTATGCTGTTTCTAGTTTTGAATACACCCTCTTTTTCCCCTTGACTTTTTTTGCATAGATGATTATCTTGTGTAGTTATCATCAGCAGCAGCGTTTGAGCCATGCAAATATTTGCTGATTATTATGTTTTTGTCTTTTTATCCTTCTCGTAATTTTTCATTTTGTGCTTCATAATGAAAAAGAAAAATATGCTAATAAATTCATTAGGCATCATTAGCATAGCACTAAAAAATTGAATGTTATTGTGCTGTGCATGCCATTTTTACCTTTCAGTGCAAGTAATATGAAATCAAGCAATCATATAAAGTGTAGTCATCATTTTAGAACACATGCTAATAAAGAAAAAATGCTATAATACTATAAACCATAGAGCGTCTCTCTGTTGTTAATCTAGATGTTTGATGAAAACCAAGCATAACAGACACACAACGGCTTCCCCGCCCACTTTGCCTGTGTGTAACAGGGAGTATTGATTTGAGGAGAGAGGGAATAAATGTTGGATTCAACAACAGAGTCCTCCATCCCTTTCCTTCTCCTTATCCTGCTTTCCTTTGCCTGTAGAACCAAGGGAACAAATATGCGCCTTCTATCCCTCCACCCTTCCCTTAAAAATAGGTTATGTGGAGAGAGGACTCAAAAATAGATCCCCATTAATTACTGCCTTCCTGAAATATTTATCAGGTACAGCTGACTTCAAACACCACTTACTACCACTGGCGTTTTACAACCAATGCCACATCCTGGCTCTCGATGCAGAGCTTCCCACAACCAGCCTTAGGTTTTTTTTAGAGTTTATTTTTACCTTTCTATGTATATAACGGCATGATAATCCCTCTTCCAGACATAAAAAGGTAAAACAGAATGTTTTTGTACATACATTGACTGTTTACTTTCTTTTTATTAGTTTGCTGAGTTATGACTATTGACCTGCAGTATATATTTTTTGCAATCAAGCTGATGCCACACCATTTATTATTATTATTATTATTATTATTACTATTATTACTATTATTACTCTTGTTATTGTAGTATTAGTGTTATTAACTCACGGTCTTTATTTTTTATTTTTTACTTTTTTATATACATTAGAACTTGTTCAATAGACTTCGTTACGATTGAGGTTACAAAAGCACTAATAGCTTTCTTCACCAGCAGAGGCCTCTCTGTCTTTGGACACAAATTGTCTAATTGAATTTAATTTATATTTACATGTCCTTTTAAGTTGTTTATTACGTATTACAAATGGAACAGTAGTAATGCTGACTTGCCAATGGCAGACACAAACATTCATTTGTAATGGAGGATTTTCCCCAGAGTGGTGGTTACTCTTCCAGTGTGATCATTGGTTTTCTTGGCAGCTACCCTTATCCAGGGTGACAGCGTCACAGTTTACAGAACCATATTGGTGAACCAGTGGTAGCAAGTGGTTATTTTGTCGATAAGTGTGTGTGAATGTCAGTGTTGATGTACATCTTTTCTTATTTTCTGAGTGTTGATGTGCATCTGATGTTATTCAGTTATATCTTCTCCCATGCCATTTCCTGTCTGAAATACATTATGTTTAAGTGCATGTGTTCGTCTTTTAACTGTATTCACATATGTATGCAAGTACTCGTCTGACAAGTCCTTTATGTGGATGTTATCTCCAGTCTCTGTTTATTTTGTGTGTTGAATTCATGGGGAATTTGTTTCACCTTGTGTCACTGTAATATCTTTTTACACTATGATGTTGACAGCCTAGAGCATCTTTTGTTCTCCCTGCATGTGTGTTTGTTATATGGATGAGTTTGTATGTATCAGTGTGCAAATGTGAGCGTGGTCAAATTTGGAAAGAATACCTGTATTGATTTGTGGTTTATTGCCTGAGTTTTGCATTGTGATGTCACTAAATCAGCCAATATGCATCTCTGTTGAATGCCCCACTCTAAAGCCTGTCACACTGTGTCCTGTCCTCTGCTCTCTTATTTGTCTTTGACTATTCCGTCTCTTTCCATCCACAATCTTCTCCATTTCAGATTATGTTATGTGAATATCTTTCACTTTCTATATATTCCTTACCCTGGTCATGTATGTTTTTGTCACTCTCCCATGCTCTTTGTGTCCATCTCTTGGTTACCACTTACTTATTCTCCCCACTTTAACTCTTCTGTCACCTCATCTTTCCTACACCTGTTGCCACTTTACCTCATCATTTCATTGGTTTCTCTCTTCTTCTTGTTCTGTCTCCTCTCAGGGGGAACCGTGAGAGCTCTAGCCGGGCATCTAGCAGTCGTCAAAGCAGCACAGACAGTGACATGAAATGCCTGGAGCCACGACCCTGGAGTAGCACCGACTCTGACAGCTCCAACCGCACACTCCGGCCACCCGTCACTAAGGCTAGCAGCTTCTCTGGCATTTCCATTCTGACCAGAGGGGATAGCCTCGGCAGCAACAAAAGCTCACAGGGAAGCTGCAAAGGCTCTCGGTCTGGTAAGGACAGTGGTTCAGGAGGGAGAGATACACCATATTGCCAAAAGTATTTTTTATTAGCAGCGTGAATTCATTTTTTACACTTTTTGAGGGGCTTCAGACACAACCTCTCTGAATGTTTTTTTTTTTAAATTATTTGATTTACATTCGTTACGGGTTAAAACAAACAGATACATATATAGTGTCATTACGACTGCATTCTTTGTTTTATACGATTGTTATAATTCCTATAAACGATGAACACATACACCACACACGTATGTATGACATAAATGAATTGAATGTGTTCTTGTGAATTGCTAGGCCTGCCCCTTGTCAATTCTGATGTGTGTCCCCCGCCTGCAGCCTCCCAGTCTAGCCGTAGCCTGCTTCCATGTCCATCACAACAGCCACAGCCTCAAGCCCCACCTCAGACCGCCCTGCTGCCAACACCACAGCAACACCCAATGAGCAACCACATGATTGCTCAGGTATGTATTTCCGCTACCTGTATATAAACCATATCAATAACAACAAAGATCTGCCTTTGATATTTATCTTCCATCTTAAAATGAGTTGGTAGTTTTATAAATCTTGTGAGTCCATGGTCACATGTTAGGAGAAGGCACTTTGTGCAACAATATAAAATTCATTAACAGTCGATGAGAATTTTTAATTTTAGCCATGTGATTACATTTAAAGTCTTATGTTACATGTAAAAAACATAATTGCCATTTCTGTTCATTAATAATTTTCCTCTTTCTTCTAACCCACATCTTTCCTGTCTTCGTTTCTCTGTACTCCTTTTATATCATCTGCTTCTGACAACCCCCCCCCCCCCCTTCCTCACCCTCTCACTGCTGTGTGCTACTATCTCTGTGCTCTGCCTCTTTCCCTCCTTCTTTTGGGTGGCGTGTTTAGCCGGTGGCATCTCTACAGCCCTCTCAGCCTGTCTCCTACTCCAGCCCTTCCTGCCCCCAGGTTCTCCTGCCAGTTTCTCCTCCCCAGCAGTACACAATGGTACTGACACCTGTTGTAGTTTCAGCTCTGTTAACGTAGTTAAGGACATTATTGGAACATTAAATTCAGATACTACTACATTCTCTTGGAAACCCTTTCATATCAGTTTGGCATTTAACCACAACCATCCTGATCTGACCCTTTCACTTCTTGCTGTATTTAAATCTCCCCCTGCTTGGGCCAAACTCATCCCTTTTCTATTTCATGTGGTTCTGTGTGCAATATTTTAGAATTTGGTAAATGTAATATATTTATCTTAATATTTATACTCTTTACATTTCATTAATGTATAAAGATTTTAATTAGGACTTAACAAAACGGCACAATTGACTAAATGTTACTGAGAATTAAACCGAATAAGTTGGTTAAAGGATTTCCATAGAAATAAAAAAATGCATGTGTGTATATGTGCATTGTATTTATTTTGATACAGTACATCTGGAAAATATTCAGTCCCTCATTCTAAAATGGAATAAATTAATTTTTTTTCTGAAAATTCAACAGTTTTTTTTTGTTTTTAGTTTTTTCAAATTAATTCAAAATACAAAACTAAGGCATAAGTACTAAAACAATAACATAAGACTTCGTTTGTTTTCTTTTTTTTTCTTCGCTGTCACAAAAAAACAAAACGCTGTGTCCGACGAAGCCGTAACTGCTCCGTGTATGTGGGACAGTCGAACACAAAGACGAAGGCCGCTTCGGTGTTACGGTCCGGCCATCCGGGTAGACGCCGGTTTTGTGAGTTCGGTCCTGGTGAATAAAGCATCAGGGTTCCCCATACGACAACGTGAAGTCCGTCACAATCAAAGAATATAAACCGCTATGTTTGATGAGCCAAAACGGCTCCATAAGTGACAGACATGTACAAATTTGAAGACCGTCGTCAACTCGGCTAGCGTCCCGAACTTCCAGGTAGACGCCGGCCAAAACGTTTTTCTTGTGAACAGTGTGTTTGCATTATATGTCAATGGACATTAAACAGTAGTTCCATCAGGATGGAAGGGAAACAAAGGTGCATAGCCTTTTTTAGATCTTTCTACAGATGTTCATTTGTTTCCATGTCTGGACTGTGGTTGGGCCACTCAGGTATATTTTCAGAGTCATCACACGTCATCTCTGTGCATTGCTGCATTCATCATTTTCTCAATCCTGAATAGTCTCCCAGTTCCTGCCACTGAAAAACATCCCCACAGCAGTATTCTGCCACCACCACGCTTCATTCTAGGGATCGTATTGGCCAGGTGATGAATGGTACCTGCGTTCCTCTGAACATGTCGCAAAGAGTCCAGTGTTTGTATCATCAGACCAGACTATTTTTCTTTCTCATGGTCTGAGAGTCATTCAGGTGCTTTTTGGCAAATTCCAGGTGGGTAGCAATCTGCCTTTTTACTAAGGAGTGGGTTGGTGTTCTGCAGAGGTGGTTGTCCTCCTGGAAGGTTCTTTGATCTCCAGAGATTGCTGGGGCTCTGATAGAGGGACCATAAGGTTTTTGGTCACCTTCCTGACTAAGGCACTTATACCCCAAAGAAGCTGATTTTCCTGCAGTGAGGCACCAGCCCGCCGTGCCACACCATGGACTGCGCAATGGCGTGGCTAGCTGTGCTGGCATGCTATACAGTGAGACTGTAATGCTGTCTCTCTATATGTTACTATTAAAATGTTCAAACACGTTTGCTCTATAAACGAAGTTTCCATAATTTAGCTAACGTATATAATGTCCAGTGTCTTTTTTTTGGTCAACCACTGCATGTGTGTAACGTCTTTCTTGAGTTTAGCGGTCCTGAAACGGCTGCGAAAAGGCACGAAATGAGGCATGCAGTTCTCGTGCTGCATGGTAGGGAGTGCTGGTGATCCGGGGATCCGGCCGAGGATTCTTCTTCGGCCGTAGAAGGAGTGACGGCAAACTACAATCTATAGTCAGCGAGTCAAGTGCAGCCATTCATTTGTTTTTGCTTGCCGTGCCTTACTATAAAAATGGAGGATTAAATATCTCAACTTAGAGGGAGCTGTGCATGGACTTCATGTATAAGTAAACATAATATAAAAAAACGTGTAGGTAAGTTTTTTTAATCAAATGTTCTTATTTGTGTGTTAGTTTGTATGTGTAAAAATTCTGCCATGAGACTTTAAAAATAACCCACTCACTGTTGCTAATTAAATGGTGAATTAGCTACACTGTAGGTTCATATGTCTGTAAACATCTTCATCTGATTATGATGGTCAGTGCCTCACCAACTATTAACCTCACTGCACGTCACTGCAATGGGACCTTCAAAGCAGCGGGAGAAATTTTTGTACTCTTCCCCAAATTTGAGCCTTGAGCCAGTCCTGTCTTTGAGGTCGACAGACAAATTCCTTTGACTTCATGCTTGGTTTTATGTTCTGGAATACGGTGTTATCTGTGGGACCTTTTATAGACAGGAGTGTTAAAGGGGTCTATGAAAATCACATTTTTTCAGGTCTCTACATATACTGAGTTGTTTTCCCTAACCCGACCAACTCCTAGAATCTGGAAAAACAGACCCTACCTGCATCAATAAATATTTGAAGTTTTAGGAAATTATGGGCCGGACTGAATCAAAATGATTTTACTATGGTTGTCCTTTGTGACATCACAAACGGTGCTCTGTGATTGGACAGAGTGATTAACAATATTGATTGTTGACATGCCCAAGGGGCGTGGCCATCCACGAGAGGGAGTTTGTGCAGGCTACGGTAGCATTGTGTGGTAATGTCCTAGCTCAGAGCTACACACTAAAGTTCCTCACAAACTGTTGAAGTCAGCTAGCATTTGGCTAACTAGTTAGCCCCTCTCCAATCAGGTGTGTGTGTGGGGGGGGGCGGGGGTCATGTACAGGCTACGGTAGCGGTGTGTGTTAACGACCTGGCTCAGAGCTACACACTGAAAGTTTCTCATAAGCTATTGAAGTCAGCTAGCACTTGGCTAACTAGTTACTGCCGCTTCAGTCATGTGTGTGTCCGCTAAAGGCGTATCCTCATCATCATAGTGAACACAGCTGCGTGTGTCCACACCGGTCATAAACAAACAGCCTCAGCCTTTATTTACAGCCTAACATTCACTGTCACCAGTATAAAGCCTGCATGTGAAATAATCCAGGCAGAAATCAAAGAGGTGAAATTATCACTTATTCCCTGCCTTGTGAGAGAAAAAGGCTGGATGTTTACACACACACACACACACACACACACACACACACACACACACACACACACAGACACACACACACACACACACACACACAGACACACACAAAGACACACACACATCCCCTGTGTCATAGACCAGTAATCTGAATGAGATAGAAGTGACTGACTGTATGCATTACAGAATGTAAAACCCCTGCATTTTCCTCACTGTAAATAGGGATGGCGCCCAACAGCCAGTTCAATATACAGTACTTGCTATGGCTTACCTTTCCCATGTTTCATTTAGACTGTGATAGTTACACTCCCTGCGATCTGTCATTGTCTGCGGTGATTGTCGAGAAACAGCGTTCGTCATGTCTGTAAACATCTTTTGTCGTCGCCACCGACTTTTGTCCCATTCGCAAACACTGTGTTTTAAATTCTTAGCGATGTTTATCGGTGGTCTCAATGGGATCAGTCCATGTAGTGTTTACATAATGAACAATGGAGTCACGTTCGACTGAGAAAGCGGCTCTATGCTCAGCAAAGAGAAATCAACAGTTATTAACAAGAGACAAACATGAAAAAAATAAATAATACGTATTTGGCCACTTTCCTGACTAAGGTACTTGTACCCCAAAGAAATGCGTAGTAATAAAGTTACTGAAAGTTAAAAAAGTTCCAGATGGAATGCTAGTGCGCGCACATTCAAGTGGCTAATGCAAACAAAACGCACGTGAATGCGAGGGAGGAGGGAGTGTTGAAGGATATAGCTCAGAGGGGGAAGGGGGGTGGAGATAGGGAGCTGAGAGGTATGCCCCATTAACAGAGAGTGTCTGGGGGGAAGTGATTTAATCAACATTCAAAGATATTGAGGACCACAGATCACTTTGGGGCAAGACATTTCAAATTGGACATCTGGCAGCTGAATGACATGAATGAAAACATAATATGGGACCTTTAACTGAATCTACGTACCTGAGGTGGACTCCAATTAAACTGTAGGAACATCTCAAGGATGATCAGTGGAAACAGGATGTACCTTAGGTCAATTCTGAGCTTTGTGGCAACGGCTGTGAATACTTACACACATTTTTTTTAAAAAAACAAAAACTTTCATATGGTCATTGTAGAATTTTGAGAGAAAAAAAATTCCTTTTTGGAATCAGGTAACATAAAAAAATGTGAAAAAAGTGAAGAGCTGTGAATGCTTTCTAGATGTACTGTAGTCATTTTTCGCATTCATGAACTTATTGACATATCAGTGGTCAATGTTAATCAGTCCAGCATACAACCTCAGCAGCAACCAGATGACTGTAATGATTCTGTTAAACCCTCAGTCAGATGTGAGACAGGCTACAGATTTGTGTCGTTTAGCGTTACCCCCAGCAGTGACCTTGGCATTACAGGATTTCAAACACAAGCAGTTATAATCATATTCTGAGACTTACTGAAAGGTAAATTTTCCAAAAGGCCACAGTGTCCTTTAAATATGTCTAATGCGGCATTTTAGTTAGTTTCTCAACTCTAAAGAAATGTGGTTGATTTTTTAAGTCTGATTCATTGGGTTTTTGGGTTATACCTGCACAGCACTTGTCTCCAGTGTGGCCCAATGATTGATGATTTGATTTGGTTAAATGGTACTAACGCACCAATGACACTGTTCACATTCTTCCCAGGGAGAGGAGCTGGCGTCCCAGTTCAGCCAAATGACACTGAGTCGGCAGGGATCCAGCGAGAACCCTGAGCCTCCCCCCATGTATCAGGCTCCTCCCACTGTGCTGTCCCAGCATCCACCTCCTCAGACCGGCTACATCATGGCTACCACGGGTCAGCCTATGCCACCTCCATCCGGTTATCAACCAGCCACAGGACACCCCCATCCTCCACCTCCACCACCTCCTCCATCACAGCCTGTCATGCAGGCCCCACCCCCCCCACAAGGTTACATGCAGGCACCCCCTCCTCAGCAGGTATGACATTCACTGCCAGGTTTTGAGAAGAAGATGGAGTTTAAAATCCAGTTGTCAAATACTTTTAGAATTTATTTGAATGCCTAGTAGCATAGAGGAAATACTGTTGTATCATACGAGTGAAATATTTCTGTGTGTTTTTGCTCCTGTTGTATTAATATGCTTGGTTTAGAAGTTAGAATTTTATTGGCTTTATAAATTAATTTTAAAATGCATAAGAAGGTAACCAAATTGCCAAATTGGATTTTGTAAAAATTATAATTTTGAAATGGTAATTGAATATTAATATTTAATATTTGGTACTCCATATGTTCTTTTTTTTTTTTTTTAGATAGATAGATATATACTTTAATGATCCCAAGGGAAATTCAGGTGACATCTGCTCGCAAGAGATACAATAAATACACATAACAATGACAGAGAGAAATGGCACAGCCAAAAGACGTTGTATAAATTACATTATTTACATACTGTTACATAATTATAACAACAGGAAACGGAGAACCTAGAATAAAAGGAAGCATAGGGACATGAGGGAAGAAAGAAGCATTGGGTGTAGATGATGTATGATCAGAAGCAGAAACACGTGGATGTACCAAGCTGTAAATTGACACTAAGGACCCCCACAAAGTTTCCCACAATGCGTCACAGGCCCCCCTCCTCTATCCCTTCTCACCCGACCTTGATGACCCTGCGGCTTTGGCCCCCCTCCTTCTGAGAGAGTGGTTGTGCCCTCTGATGGCACAAGGCACAAAGGAGGTCTAGAGTCTCTCAGTGGAGGAGCTCGGTGACAGCAGTCTGCCATTGAAGGAGCTCCTCTGCTGGGCGAAGGTGGTGTGCAAGGGGTGGGTGGTGTTACCCAGGATCGATCTAAACCTGGACATAGTCCTCCTCTCTCGAACTGTCTGTATTAAGTCCAGATCACAGAACCAGCCCTCCGGATGAGCCTGTCGAGTCTCTCTGTGTCCCGTTTCCTTGCACCACCACCCCAACACACAATGGCGTACGACAGCACACTGGACACAATGGACTGGTAAAACAGTCTGAGCAGATTAGAGCTGATGTTGAAGGAGGCCAGCCTCCTTAAGAAGTACAACCTACTCTGACCCTTCTTATATACGCAGTCCAGGTTGTGCGACCAGTCCAGTCTACTGTCCAGCTGCAGCCCCAGGTACTTATAAGTCCCCACTACCTCCACCTCCTTACCCCCAATGACTACTGGCTGTGGGGAGGGTGGTGCCTGCCGGAAATCCAGCACCATCTCCTTGGTTTTGGAGATGTTTAGCTGAAGCTCATTCCGCTGACACCACCACACAAAGTCCGTCACCACTCTCCTGTACTCCCTCTCATCACCCTCCCTGATACATGCCACAATTGCAGTGTCATCAGAGAACTTCTGCATGTAGCACGTACCCAAGTTATGTTGGAAGTCTGTTGTGTAGAGGGTTTATGTTTTTAGATTAAAAAAAGACAAATATACTGAAAAATAATTTAAATGTTTCAGAGCTCTAAAGAAAGAGGTGGCACTTTGAGTTTCATAATAGATCATACAGTATATTTCCAAGTAAAAGTATTTAAATTATCTATTGCATTTTTTAATCAAATTACTTGCGAGAGATTTCAAGTGCCAACTTGAAAAGCAGTTTTAACTTCAGCCAGGACTCTTGGTTTCAAAAGATAAACATGTGGATGGGTTTATAAAAACATTTTACCGATATTGCATGGTATGATATGGGGATAGAGACACTATTCACAAAATATTCGCAACACTATTGTCTTTTATTATATTAATGATTTTAACTATAAGATTGTACAGTTGACTGTTCTTTACCTGTGTCACTTGCGTAAGCAAGAATCCATCCATAAAATGTAGAGCACCAACCTGCTCCTTATGACCAGGCTGATACTCCCTGTGGTAGTTTTCTAACGCTGTGCGAGTTGCAATACATGCACTGAGACAAATTTTCATGATTTTCCATGTTCAGCTGGCCTTCTTTCCAATATAAACAAATATTACTGTAAAAATAAGTATAACTAGACTAGTCATGGCATTGTTGTGACTCCTGTGAAGTATCAGGATTCACCCATTAGAAAGTCTGGTGCTTGGAATCGGAACACTGTCACCTTCACAAGCTCAATCACAGTCAGCCAGCTAGCCTGCCACATTTTTCTGACTGCAGAGGCGGTGACAATAATACGTTCTCTCACTCTATCTCAGTCTTCCTTCTTTTCCTCCCTCAGGCTTTTGCTTGATTCTATGAAGTTATAATACTTTAGTGGATAAGACCAAAATTGACCTGGCCATTAAACAGCTTGTGTGAGACATTATGTTGCTCTGAGACCAAAGGAGGTCTTTTTGTAAAGACTGATTTGATTTTATTCATTTTTGAACTGGATATAATCTTGGGTTTTTATTAGGTGAATCTGGGCCCGGTAGTATCTAACTAAAACATCATAGCACTTATTCATAAGACTTTTTATGCCAAACAACCATTGAAAATCTTACAAATGATTATACTGTGTTACCGTACAGTTAAGTTATTTTTGTTAAAGCATTTCGTTCAGTAACTTATTAATTTTTATTTTACTTTTCCCAACTTTGACCTACAGATATTGCCCATGCTGTTTATCACACTACACAACATCTTATATTATCCTCACTCTTTGATGGTCTTACTGGTGTGAAGAGCACAGGCTTGTCAGGAGGATGTGTACTGTGCTTTTCAATGTGTGGGTGGTTGACAGTGGAACAGGAGTGCAAATATCTACCACTGCAGCTTTGAGATTGAATGTTTTCAAGAATGCAGATAAAGGTGAAGGCAGTCACTATTGATTCCCTCCGACATTCAATTTTCTCCGTTTGTCTTTTTGATTTGTGGTTTAGAAAATCTGTTTAATTCTGTATTCTTGTCTCAAGCTGCAAACTTCAATATTCACACCCCTGTTCCTGTTGTACATTTTGATACTTCTTCATGGGTTAAAAAAATCTATTATGCATGTAAAGTATAAATACTTCTACGTCTTCATTATGTTTCCACTACTTTAATACTGCTCTTGTTGTTTTTGGTCAGATACAGGTGTCCTACTATCCATCTGGTCAGTATCCCAGCTCAGGCCAGCAGTACCGTGTACCCCAGCCCATGTCTCACCAGGTGTCTTATCCTGCCCAGCGCACACAACCCATACCTCAGCCCACACAGCAGTCAGGTCAGTGCATGTTGTTATCCCATCATTAGCTCTACCCCTATTCCTTATGCATGAACACATAGTGCCATATGTCTTTACGTGCACTGTAAACTGTACCATGTATAAGCAAAGTCTTCACAAAACATGTCATGTTGACAGGGTCAGAAGGTTGGCAGGGTTTTGATGAAATGACCAAACAACCAAGCAAGCTAGGATGAATCCTACAGCTGAAATTCAAAAAACAGCAGCACCTTTAATTTGAAACATACGGTGTTGTCTGAGGTCAGGGTTAGAAAGTTATAGGGTTTGTTGTGTTATTGATGAAACAACCAACCAAGTGACTCATGCATTTTGGCTGAATGGCCGAAATGGAAGAAAAACTATATGTATGATATATGTACGGCTGTGTGAAATTATTTACACGCTTTCATTTTTGTTTCATATTCATACTGAATTTTCATACCTTTGTCTCAGCAGAACATGATGAGACAAAGACACAGTTCACATGATTATATGACTTAAATTATGTTTTCCCCAGTTGAAAAGTACTGAGTTTGGTGTTTCAGGAAGACGAAAAGATGAGATGAAACTTTGCCTTTGCTTTGTTTAAGTTTAATATTGGTCAGTGATTATAGAGCTGTTCCTTTTTTCTTTTTTTATAGTTGGTATTCAGTTTAACAACGATCCCACACGTATGACTTTCTTTCAAACTATAATGTGAGAACATAAGTATATAGAATTTAAAACTTAAAATGATAAAGTTACTGTTCAGTGTGTTTTTGTGTGCCCACATTCAGTTTGTTTGTTTTTTTTCTTAAATGTAGTTGATGCATCACATTAGGACCTGTTAACTGCTGTGTTCTGTTTGTTAAAATTACCTGTCAAACCAAAGACCTGAGTGCTATATTTATTTTTCTCCTTGTAGTGTACTCTTCTTCAGTACCGTGCCCTGATTTCTCTGCTCCATTTGTTCTACTGTCAGGTCTCCAGACCATAATGCCTAGCCAACAACCAAGTTACCAGAGCATGATGGGTGTGCAGCAGCCCCCAAACCCCAGTCTGCTCAATTCCCAGAGGGCAGGAATTGGAGGACAAATACAAAGCATAATGGTTCAATACCCACAGATGCCATCATATCAGGTATGAGCAATTTTAAATCAGCCTACAACTTAATTAAGGATACAAAATAAAACCACTGATTTTAATTCATTCATTCATTCATTCATTCATTCATTCATTCATTCATTCATCTATCTTCTTGAAGATGAGATGACAGTATTCTTTTCATCTTTAGCCGCTTTTCCGAAATTACGTTTCTCAGGCTCTGTTGGAGTTTGTCCGAGATGAGATACCAAAATAATTCATGTTTGATATTCCAAATGATCACAAAGACAACAAGATAAAACTGGACTGAGACAAATATTACTTAAAATGTAAAAATGTTTCAAGATGCCAATTCCTATGTTAGCCTTGTCTTCTCTCCTCCAGTTAAATGGTTCCTAAAGGGCACGTTTTTTCCTTCCACTTTTCCAGGTACCAGTGGGAAATGAGAATCAGCAGGTGGTGCAGCAGCAGTACCAGCAGCAGGTGATGGTACCAGTCAGCCAGTCTGTCCAGGCGCCTATGCCTGTGTACTACAGTGTTATCACACCTACACAGCAGAATAGCACAAGGTACGTATATATGACTGTATCATATTCAAACCACTTAATTATAACAATGATGTCATGGTGAAAACTGTGAAAGCCTTTGCATTAGAGTTAAATTGAAATTACAGAGATAGTTATTAAAGTGAAGTAGCAAAGTATCAGCAACACTGTGGGAGTATTGTGGGAGCATTTCCTCACATTGTTCTGTGTGTGTCTTTCAGCCCATCGGTAGGTTACCTGCAGCCCCCCGGCTCCGAACAGTATCAAATCACACAGTCGCCGTCCCCTTGCAACCCTCAACAGTTACAGCAGCAATATTCAGGTGAGATATTTTGTCAAGAAGTTGTCAGTTTGTAATACACAGCCAACTTAATGATTGTTTAATTTAATCTTTCAACCTCAACATTATTTGTGCCCAATACTTCATATTTGATTTTTCATGGAATATTGAGACTTTATTCAGCATTCAGTTCAAATCCACATGGCCACCTCAAATTTTACAAGTTGTTATTTAACCTTTTTGAATAATAAATGCAGTGTTCTTTTGAAGTCGATACATCAAGATTTTGTTTTTAGACCAGGAAATAAGAGCAAATGGTTCTTTGTCATTTAGGGCATAAAAAAAGGATACATCTTTCAATTATAATGCCTTAAAGTCATTAAAAATGTCTTCAGTTTACCTTAATATGGAGCTGCAAGACATGTGGAGAAGAGGAAGATTAGAGAGGAGGGTTATGGCTGTAGGGAGGGAGGACATCCGAGTGATTAGTGTAAGAAAGGAGGATTTAAGAGACGGAGTACGAGAAGAAGGTGATCCGCTGTGGCAAGCCCTAAGTGGACAATGTCTGAAGAAGAAAATTTGCTTCAGATGACATTCTAAAGTGATGTCAAACTCGAGCTACAGAGACCTGTTAATGTCATGTAACAAGAATTATTGTCTTTGACAACAAATGAAAAGGGCATAGATACAGTTGTGCGTCGAGCAGTTATTTACCTCTGTAGTTACTCACCTTAACAAATCACTTTATACATTTGTGTCTGTCTATCTCTGTGCTTTCTCAGGAGTACCACCTCCTGGGCCTAGTGTGATGGTCATGCAGCTCAGTGTCCCTAATGGACCACAGCCTTCCCAGAATCCCCCTCTGGTCCAGTGGAACCCATGCAAATACTATGGTATAGAGCAGAGGCCTAACAAACCAGTAGAACTCTACAAATCTGACAACACTCCACAGGTGAACACCAATTTACATCAAGGTCTTCTCAATCAGTGTGTGATGTTATTCATTTATGAATTCAGACTCTCAGCCTGTTAGTCGTGTTTTTAATCACTAGCCCCTCTGCCTCCTGGTGGCTGAACGTGATCTCATGTGATCAGGAATTTGGTACCTAGTTGTCAAGTTATGATCTATTTTCCTTGTTTGTGTGTTGTCCTTGTGTCTAGGCCAGCACCCAGCTGACGAGTCCCCTAGCCTCCCCAACTCAGTCCCCAACCCCATCCCCCTCTGGCAGTGTCAGCAGCGTCTGCCCTGGCCTGGGACCATTACCCATCATTTCCCAATTTCCCCGGCCAGGAGGACCAGCTCAAGGTACAAATGAACAACTGTGGAGAATTAAATATTTAAACCTTCACTGAACAGTTTAAAAGTTAAAGAACAAAAAAGCCATCAGACTTTCTGGGTATGCCAGGCACATTTCTTTCAAATCAAAAAGAGCAAAAAAAATGTAATGAAAGGTATGAGAGGTGAAACGTCTTCTACAAGCCTTAAGCAAGTTCACTTTACTCTCTTTGATTTACTTTGATCTGGATGAATGAACCTACACAGACGTTTCTGTCAGCTGCTCATAAAATAGTTGAAATACACATTAGTGTGTACTTCCTCCTTGACACATTGCATTTACACTCTGAGACACATGATAATTAAACCCCACAAATGCAGTTTTTTTTCTTTTTATTCCTGTTATCATGTCACACATCCCCAAATTTGAATAATTACAGTATTGTCCGCACTATAAGGTGCACTGGACTATAAGCCGCATCTTCAATGAATAGCCTATTCTAAAAATGTTTTCATCTATATGGTACACTGGATTATAAGGCGCAATGTCGGTTTTTGAGAAAATTAAAGGCTTTTGGGTGCGCTTTATATCGCAGAAAATACTGTAACTTCAAACAAATATTATACAGTGGGCCCTCGCGCATTTGCACATCGATTGCGACTCCACCTCATTGCAGATTTTTAGTAGGCAGTCACGAGGTACTGTACGCGTATTCTATTGGCTGACGGGATCCGGAAGTGCGCTCTGTTCCGTCATTCTCAGACTTGCGTGAGACGCAAAAGTGTTCTAAACAGTCTATCAGAGTGTGGGAAAAGATAATACAGATAGAAGGTGGTTTAATATCAGTATGGGAAGGGTTCATAAACATTTAAATTAAGATAAATAAATTGCAATCTTGATCAAGGATTCCTCAATCGTGTGTAGTTCCTGGAACGCATTGATCGCAAAGATCAAGGACACACTGTACTAATCTTTTTAAATGATGACTCAACTACAATCAAACCAATAAAAAAAAAAGAATAAATAAAATAATTTCACCTTCAAACCTCAGTAAAATAAGCAGGAATTACTGTAACAGTTGTGAGCTTGAACCCCTGTTCATACTTGTGCATCACCTCAGTAGGTGAACATGTCCTGTCACTGTGCCACAAAACGTCCTGTACAAACACCTGACCTGTCCTCATTCGCTGACTGATATTTACATAGCTAGCCACAATATATTTCTGGCTGATGATCCATTACCAGTTCTGTCAGTTCTGTAAGCTTTGTTAAATTCACCATCTTTCTCCTCTTCACTAATGCCTTGTTATGTTGTGTGTTGCCATTTTAGCTAGGTCTCCAATGATAATAGGGCTTAATATGATGGAGACATTAAGGTGGTCTGGTTCGCTATAGAGAAGATTGTAGTCATATGGTGCACAGTTTTTCTACCATGGCAATCCAATTCCATACTGAACCCGGATTGATGTGATGGTGATCAGGGAGACAGGTAGGAGAGTACTTGGTGTGTCATCTGGAAGGAAAGTAGATAAGGAGACTTGGTGGTGGAATGAGGAGGTACAGGAGTGTATACAGAGAAAGAGGTTAGCTAAGAAGAAGTGGGACACTGAGAGGACTGAGGAGAGTAGACAGGAGTACAGGGAGATGCAGCGTAAGGTGAACGTAGAGGTAGTAAAGGCCAAACAAGGGGCTTATGATGACTTGTATGCTAGGTTGGACAGTAAGGAGGGTGACACTGATTTATTCAGGTTGGCAAGACAGAGTGATAGAGATGGGAAGGATGTGCAGCAGGTTACGGTGATTAAGGATAGGGATGGAAGCCTATTGGGGGATGGGAAGAAGGAAAGAGTGCTTTGAAGAGTTGATGAATGAGGAAAATGAGAGCGAACAAAGACTAGAAGAGGCGGCTGTTGTGTACCAGGAAGTAGCAATGATTACTCAGGATGAAGTGAGGAGGGCATTGAAGAGGATGAAGAGTGGAAAGGCAGTCAGTCCTGATGATATACCTGTAGAGGTTTGGAAGTGTCTAGGAGAGGTGGCAGTAGAGTTTCTGACTGGGTTGTTCAACAGGATTTTAGATAGCGAGAAGATGCCTGAGGAATGGAGGAGAAGTGTGCTGGTGCCCATTTTTAAGAACAAGGGAGATGTGCAGAGTTGTGGCAGCTACAGAGGAATAAAGCTGATAAGCCATACAATGAAGTTATGGGAAAGAGCAGTGGAAGCTAGACTAAGGGCAGAAGTGAGCATTTGTGAGCAGCAGTATGGTTTCATGCCAAAAAAGAGTACTACAGATCCAGTATTTGCTTTGAGGATGTTGATAGAGAAGTACAGAGAAGGCCAAACGGAGCTGCATTGTGTTTTTGTAGATCTGGAGAAAGCTTATGACAGGGTCCCCAGAGAGGAACTGTGGTATTTTATGAGGAAGTCTGGAGTGGCAGAAAAGTATGTTAGAGCGGTGCAGGACATGTATGAGGTCTGTAAGACAGTGGTGAGGTGTGCTGTTGGTGCGACAGAGGAGTTCAAGGTGAGGTGGGACTGCATCACGGATCAGCTCTGAGCCCTTTCTTGTTTGCTATGGTGATGGACAGGCTGACAGAGGAGGTTAGAGAGGAATCTCCATGGGCTATGATGTTTGCAGATGACATTGTGATCTGTAGTGAGAGCAGGGAACAGGTGGAACAGAAGCTATGGAGGTGGAGATTTGTCTTGGAAAGGAGAGGAATGAAGGTTAGCCGCAGTAAGACACGAGTACATGTGTGTGAATGAGAGGGACCCAAGTGACAGTGTCACTGAGGAAAAGACAGGAGACAGAGCTGGAGGTAGCAGAGATGAAGATGCTGAGGTTCTCTCGGGGAGTGACCAGGATGGATAGGATCAAGAATGAATACATCAGAGGGACCGCACATGTTTGAGGTTTTGGAAATAAAGTCAGAGAGGCCAAACTGAGATGGTTTGGACATGTCCAGAGGAGAGATAGTGAATATATTGGTAGAAGGATGCTGAGTTTTGAACTGCCAGGCAGGAGGCCTAGAGAAGGACCAAAGAAGAGGTTTATGGGTGTAGTGAAAGAGGACATGAAGGTAGTTGGTGTGAGAGAGGAGGATGCAGAAGACAGGGTTAGATGGAGGCAATTGATTCGCTGTGGCGACCCCTGAAGGGAAATGCCGAAAAGAAAAGAAAAATTGATGATATTCATCTGAACTTGTGATTTTTGATGTTCAGGTGATGGGCGTTACTCTTTGCTGGGGCAGCCGCTGCAGTACAGCTTGTGTCCTCCTTCTCTCATGCATGGCCAGTCCTACAACTCTCATCAGGTCAGAACTGCCAGGCTTTTGTTCTATCTGAAACTCAGTATCTTCTTATTGATTTTGTGATACTGAACGATCCTTATTCTACAAAACCAAACATGCATGCCTTCTGTTACGCTGCTCTCCTAAATGGTTTTTAAAAGATATGTTGGTAAAAACAACCGCTGTAATGTTATTCTTACGTTTGTCAACACAGCATGTCTTGATTGTGTGAATGAAGATGTTTTTGTGGTGAGGGCTAAATTCCTAAAAATGTAAATTATGTGTAAAAAAAGATGTAATTTAGTTATTTTAGCTACATCATATATTTTTTGTGTTCTCATGACATACAGTATGTTTCAGCTGTCCCAGCTGCCAAACTCCCTGGTTGTTTATACTCCATCTAGTGTCTTGTCAGGGAACTGCGATGTATTAATACTCCTTACACCATCTTTGTTTCAGGGCCAAAGCGTAATGAAACATGGGGCACGAGGGAAAAAACAAACCCTCAAATCTGCTTCAACAGATCTCGGCACTACTGATGTTGGTAAGTTGAAGATTCTTCATCACAGAACAGCACAAGCTCCACAAGAATTACCATTATGATCTGTAAATGTAATACACACTCACTAATTTATATATTTTTAAACTCTTGAATTGAATTAGCCTATAGTGTGACTTATTTGTGTGTCTTTCCTCAGAAACTTGTTTAGTTCTGCATTTGCAATTTCACCAAATGGTGTTTAGATTGGAGGGTACTGCTAACCTCAGGACTGCACAGCACATCACTATTAAGATGAAAGACAAGCAAAAAATGACACATATCAGCCACTTAAACAGTTGTTTTCTGTAGTGTGATTTACATCCATGAGCTCCTCTTGCACCATAGGTGTTTTATTTTTTTGCCTGTTTTTGTGCACACTAACATAGAGGTATGCTGACACGATTTGTATATTTTTCACTGAACTATGCAAAATAGGCTGATGATGCGTTTGAATTCATCTGCACATGCCGTGCTTTTTTGTAAACACAAGACGCTACAGTGAGTGGCTCACAGGAAGGCCACTCAAGAAGAGTTTTGACCATTTTTTGCGTTGGATTTAAGTGGATATCAGTAAGGCCATCCTCATTTTATTGGTTGATTTGTTGGTGCTGTTTATTCCTTTGCAAAGACAAACTTGCTGAGCTGGAATAAAGTTGAAATTGTGATAATGAATTTGATCTAATATGAATTTTATAACATTTGGAAAATGTTTTGTAATTTGTAAACTAGTAAATATTATAGATGTTTGTTCTCATTAAAGATGTGTTAATATCGTGGAGTGAAGTGGAGGAGTGAGTGATGAGAGAAAAAGGAGTGTGAGGAAGCAGGATGGCAGGCTTGGGTGTTTCACACCAGGGCTCAAAATGGCAGATAGAACCGTGAGGCCTGTGGATGGGGTGGAGACACAAGCACCATGGAGGCTGTGGTTAACACATTTAATGTCGATTGCAAACTGTGTTTTAGAATGTGTGTTGAACTGTGTTCTTGTGCATATTTTGGGTGGGGAGAGGAGAAACAGAGGAGGCGGGATTCAGTCCTCCACAGAAAGACATATCAGCTGCTTATTTTGTTGCTCAGGAGCCCAGTGATCAGTGCCTAAGTGACCCTTTGTGGTGGCAGAGAGGCTTTCTTAAGACAGGACAAAGTACATAAGTATGAAATATTTATTTGTCAATTCAAATTATACATAGGTTAAGAATAAATCCAACATTATCATCAATGATAAAGACAGACAAACTTGTCTAATGTTTTAGCTCTAAAAGCATCCTTTCTGAGGACTCGTTCCTTTCTTTCCTTTTTTCCTCTTCTTCTTCTGCCTTTCCTATACCCCTGAGGAGACACGGGGAGAGAGAAGGTGTCCTTTACGCAGAACTCTTCTTGCCAAGTTCTGCGTAAAGGAATTGCTGCTCCTTATACGGAGTTTTCATACTAAACCTTTGGTTCTATTACATGACAAACATTCCACCACATTCCCCCCATGGACCCAAACTGGGGAATTTAATGGAACACAACAACTTTCAACAAAGATAGCGCTGATCTAGGGCTACTGTCTAACTATTCTTCACTTCAGATGAAGGCAAAAACCCAAATGATGACATTATATGGTGAAAATTCCTTCATGACCCTCACTGAGCAATCGCTTTCTTAGTCTGCAGGGAAGACAATTCACAAGAAAAAATAGTAGACTCACAAATAATTACTAAGCATTTAAACATGACCATATCATTCACCAATGAACATCACTGGTGTATGATATGGTCATTCACCATATCATTGACCAGGTCAAAAAGACTGTTAAAGAATTTTATCAGTCTTTCTAACCTTTTTAACCCATCTTCTTCTTTTCCTTTTGGCTTTTCCCTTCAAGGGTCGCCACAGCGAATCAGTTGCCTCCATCTAACCCTGTCTTCTGCATCCTCTTCTCTCACACCAACTACCTTCATGTCCTCTTTCACTACACCCCTAAACCTCTTCTTTGGTCTTCCTCTAGGTCTCCTGCCTGGCAGTTCAAAACTCAGCATCCTTCTACCAGTATAATCACTATCTCTCCTCTGGACATGTCCAAACCATCTCAGTCTGGCCTCTGACTTTATCTCCAAAACCTCTAACATGTGCTGTCCCTCTGATGTACTCATTCCTGATCCTATCCTTCCTGGTCTCTCCCCGAGAGAACCTCAGCATCTTCATCTCTGCTACCTCCAGCTCTGCCTCCTGTCTTTTCCTCAGTGACAGTCTCTAGACCAAACAACATCGCTGGTCTCACCACAGTTTTGTACACCTTTCCTTTCATTTTAGCTGAAACTCTTCTACCACAAATCTGGGGGGCAGAAAAGCAACAGTAAAACACCTGTGGCATGATGCCATAGAAGAGTTAATAATTCTTCTTTTTACAGAATCCTCTCCTTAAAAACAAAACAACCAGGCACGTTCCTAATTAACAGTTCAGAGATTACATCCTGCTCAAGGGACTTCTACTATCACTCTGGTTATCCCCTTGCTGCTGTTGTCTCCCTGAAAAAATAACTCTATACATAGCAAGACACTTAAACACAGATATAAACATTTATATGGTCATGTTTATGAGCACAAACAAGATCACGTTTTCACATGAAAACTGCAATTGAAACTAAAACTGAGGTCACTCAGGCTCTATACTTGCCAAAGACATCCATCCACGAATCCCACATGGACGTGTCGACACTGTTCCTTCATTTTGCTATTGAGAGTCCTAAGTCCCTCTATAGCTTTGGTGAGGCTTCTGTCAACAGCTGTGTTATTGGGGATGAAAGTGCAATATATAGTTTTACCAAGTCTACACATTGTGTCCATGGTCTTCCTGTTTCCCCAATTCTTTCTCAATCTGTTTTTGATCGTTCCATTCATTCTTTCCACCAGACCAGCACTTTGAGGGTGGGAAGCACAAAGGGTTTTTTTAAAATTGATATAAACATTACTCGATCTTTTTCACAACTTGATTAACAAAGTGAGCGCCATTATCGCTATAAATTTTCTCAGGAATACCATATTATCACTATCAATTTTCTCAGGAATACCATATCTGGAAATGATGTCTTTACAAAGCGCTTTCGCCACCGTCAAAGCATCTGGGTGTCTAGTTGGAAATAATTCTATCCATCTTGAAAAGGCGTCTAAGCAATACTTTTTACCTTCACCTTTATTTAACTCTATCAAATTCATATGGATGATTTGAAATGGATATTGAGGTATAGAGAATCATCCTCTACGGGGTCTCAAGTTCCCTTGCGAGTTATAATTAGCGTATATTAAGAACGCTCTACAAAAATTTTTTGAATATGACTTAAATCCATAAATGGTATAATATTGATGTATCTGTTCTACCATCCCTCCTGTTGAGACATGTGTAACACCATGGCTCAACATAGCCGCCCATTTGTATAGGTTTTTTGGGTATGATAGGTTTATTGTTGGGTCATACATAGATGTCCTTTCACAACATTGTTCCATTCTTTTTTCCGAATTTCTTGTTTGCATTCAGGACTTTGTTGTTGCATTTCTTTTAGTATTGTATCATCTAAAGTTGATTTTTCTTCTGCAGTTAACACATGAATCTGTTCTGCTGCGGCTGCTTAATTTATTTTTCACTTCATTTAATTTAATACACTGTTATAATCCCCGAAGGGAAATTAAGAACGCACACTCTAGTTTTTGTTAGTCAATCAAATCACACGCATGCATATTAGTCTGTACAGGTACAGGTCTGTAATACACATAACCACACACCAAGGGGGCCTGTAGGCATGCAAGGGAGGTAGAGTGGCAGGCAGCTCCTTCTTGGTGCGCCTCAAATGAGCAATTTATAAAGGGGATGGCACCTTGCTCAAGGGTGCCTCGGCAGTGCTCCGGAGGTGAGCTGACACCTCCCACTGTCAGCTCGCCTCCTGGTATTATTTTTGGGCGGGAGCGGGAATCGAACCGCAGATCTTGAATCATAAGACGACCCGCTCTACCGCCCGCTTTACCGCTGAGCCACTGCCGCCCATTTAGCTGTTTTTTCTGTAAGCGTATACTGACTATCTGTATAAATGTTCATTTCCTTACTTTTTATTAATGTACATGCTTCAGGTAACGCTGCTAGTTCAGTTGCTTGAGCTGAATAATTCAACAGTAAATGTTCAGCTTTTCCTACAGTTATTTGTGTTACTACTGCATATCCTATTTGTGTTTTTCCTAGTTAATTTTTCTGAGAGGAACCATCTAAAAATAGCACTTCTCCTTTTCGAGCGGTTGATCTTTTAAATCACTTCTGCTTTTAGCTGTCTTTTCTGCTACCTCCTGACAATCATGTTTAGTGCCATCTTCAGGAAGTGGTGACAATGTAGCTAGATTTAACATTGTGCACCTCTCTATAGTCAGATGAGGTTGAGATAACAATGTTGTCATACAAGACAGATGCCTTGCAGGTGCATATTAGTCTGCAGGAGCAAAGCAGAGACCGCATGTGGTACTCTCAGAATTAAAAGATGAAACAAGACTATCGTAGTGCTTGTTTCCACAGCCATGGATACTACAATGATTACTTTAACACAGTGTGGCAATGCACATGCCACACTGTCCAATTTAGATGAGGCATACGCTGTTGGCTTCATTTTATCTCCACATTGTTGTACTAAAACTGAGGTCATAAAATTACCTTTACAATCTACCATTTGAATAAAAGGTTTACTGTAATCCGGTAAGGCTAGATTCCAGTGCTAGATAGCAAAATTTGCTTTATTTTACAAAAGGCACCTTCAGCCTCTACTGTCCATTTTAGAGATGATGTTATTTTAAGGTTTTCATCATACATCATTTTACTCAAAGGTGAGGTTATTTCTGCATAGTTTGGCACTCAATTTCTGCAATGATTTGATTATCAAGCCTAAAAATGACATCATCTGCTTTTTAGTTTGTGGTTTAGGCGATTGAATTGCAGTTTTTCTGTCTTCTACTATTGTTCTTCCTCCTGCACTCAGATTATTTCCCAAGTATTTCACCTGTTGTTCACACATCTGTAATTTATTTTTACTCACTTTATATCCCTCCTCAGCCAAATGTTTAAATAAGGCCACTATATCTCTTTTGCATGTTTCTTTGTCAGGTGATGCTCACAAAACATAATCCACATAAATCATAATTTGGCTATTTGCTGGAGGTTGGAATTTTGCCATGCTGGCACGCATTGCCTGAGAGTAAATGATTAAACCCTCTTAATACCCATGGGGCAGTCGAAATGCAAACCAAAACTGACTATTTTTATCACAGGTATAGAGAAATACTATACCTTTTCTGCTGCCCCAAACTCCACCATGCCTTTAGTGAACATTCATTTGCATTTTTCTCGGTCATTTTGCCCTCAGCTTGGACTTCAGGGGATGATTCTACGCAAAAGATCTGTGCTTTGTTTTGTTTTCCCTTCTTCTGTGCTCCGCTGTAGCGGTAAACTCACAGCGGTAGCAGCAGCGAGCTGTCTCACTTCCTGGTGCACTGACAGAGCAGGGTAGACGAACGATCTGATTGGCTGAACTGAGTGGCACTATTACCGGATTAACTGGAGGAGCACCAGATTTTTTTCCCTAGTCACACCGGCGTTCCCAAATATATTTAATAGTCGCACTGATTAAAATTTGGGCGCATATGCAACCAAATTGGTCGCAAATTTGAGCCCTGCTTTTATTAACCCAACGTCACTGCAACCTTTAGACCATAATTTCTCTGGTATGTCTTTTAACAGCTCTTCCTCTTCTTCTGTAAGCACGAACAGTCAGTGCCTAGAGAGAAGATTTTCAGTGTGCATGTGCACGCTTTTTTGCACTGGGATTGTCCAGAACAATGCTTTTCTGGTCAGCCCAGTGGCAGCACTAGTAGCCGTAGTACCAGAGGTGTGTTCCCAATCAACTACTTTTTACCTTTTACCACTATTTTACCCAAATCTCTCCATTTTTCTGTGTTGCTTTCATACAAAGCAATAAAAGGTACTGTCCACATTTTGAACAGTCTTACTGTCTCTGGTAATAACAACTTTACTGCTGCAGCTGCTTTAGCCACTTCATCTGAATAGACATAAGTTACAGTGACTTTTGCTGGTGTAGCTTTAGTTAAACTCTTTTCATAATTTTCATCAGGGCCTGGTGTGGCTTTGCACCAGAGTGTGATGTGCAGATCCTTCTCTGACATTTGGTTTTGATACCATCTTTTTTCCCCCTCTGTCGTCAGAGCTGTGGCTGTCTCATGAGGTGTTTTATTTGGAACATCAAGGGAGTAATAATAAAACAGTTCACCTGTTCCCTGGAGAACAAAAATGTCTCCTTTTTGCCGCTCTGCTTTTCTCTTTACTACAATGTTTCCTTCAAAACTTGGAACTAATGCTAATCCTAGCAATAGCAGACCGTCACGGCCTAATAGCTTTACAAGACAATCAGGAAACATTAATATGGACATCTGACAGATAGATAGATGGATAGATACTGTATATACTTTATTCATCCCGGAGGAAATTGTACATATCCACTGCTCAGACATTACATAACAAATAAATACTAGATGAACACCAGGAGAAAAAGAAACACTAACATCACAGGACATACCACAAGACATACACTACACTAACAGGACTTATATACTAAACTATAACTAAAAAATAAACAGTATAAAAATAAAATATAAACGGTATAGAATTAAAATATAAACAGTACAAAATTAAATTGAAATATGAACAATATAAAATTAAATTAAATCCATTCAACCGCGTGCTGCCCTCGCCACCTCCCCCCTGCTCCTCCTGAGAGAGTCATTGTACCCCCTGATGGCACGGGGCATGAAGGAGGACCTCAGTCTCTCTGTGGAGGCGCTGTGTGACAGCAGTCTGCCGCTGAAGGTGCTTCTCTGCTGGGAGAAGGTGGTGTGCAGAGGGTGGCTGGTGTTGCTCATGATAGCCCTGACTTTTAACATGGTCCTGCTCTCCAGAAGTGTCTCCAGAGTCCAGGCTCAGCCCGACCACTGAGCCCGCTCTACGGATGAGTCTGTTAAGACGGTCCATATCTCTTTTCCTGGCCCCACCACCCCAACACACAATGGCGTATGACAGCACACTGGAGACTACGGACTGATAGAACATGAGAAGAAGCTTAGGACAGATGTTGAAGGAGGCCAGCCTCCTCAGGAAGTACATCCTGCTCTGCCCCTTCTTGTACACACAGTCCAAGTTGAGTGACCAGTCCAGTCTGCTGTCTAGCTGCAGTCCCAGGTACTTATAGTTTCCTACCACCTCCGCCTCACTGCCCTCGATGATCACTGGCTGTGGAGAGGGAGGGGCCTGCCGGAAATCCAGCACCATCTACTTCATCTTGGAGACGTTGAGCTGGAGCTGGTTCTGTTGGCACCACTCCACGAAGTCAGCCACCAATGCCTTGTACTCCCCTCATCACCCTCCCGGATACATGCCACTATCGCAGTGTCATCGGAGTACTTCTATATGTGGCATGTATCCGAGTTGTGCTTGAAATCCGATGTGTAGAGGGTGAAGAGAATGGGGAGAGCACGGTCCCCTGTGGCGCCCACGTGCTGCTGGTCACCATAGAAGACAAACAGTCCCCCATACGGACGTACTGGGGTCTGTCCGTTAGGTAGTCCGTAATCCAGCTCACGAGGTAGGGGTCCACAGCCATGGAGGTCAGTTGGTCCTGCAGAAGCTGGGGCTGGATGGTGTTGAAGGCGCTCGAAAAGTCAAAGAAGAGCACCCTGACGGCACAGCCCCCGGCGTCCAGGTAGGAGAGCACACGGTGGAGGAGGTACAACACAGCGTTGTCAACCCCAACCTTGGCCTGATAGGCGAACTGGACAGGGTCCATTGCACCCTGCACCTGTGGACGCATGAGCTCCAGGACCAGTCGCTCCAGGGTCTTCATTACGTGGGAGGTAAGAGCGACCGGTCGGTGGTCGTTGAGCTCAGTAGGGCGTCCTTTCTTGGGTACAGGGACGATGCAGGAGGTTTTCCACAGTGACAGGACCCTCCTCAGCCGCAGACTGAGGTTGACCAATCGCTGCAGGGGTCCCCCAGTTCTGGAGCACAGGCTCGGAGGAGTCTTGGGGAGACTTTATCTGGTCCAGTCACCTTATAGGGATGGAGCCTCCTCAGCGTTGTCATCACCAGTTCCTGGAGTGGGCTCGGGAGAAGTGGCAGGGGTGGAAGGGAGGAAGCACAGGAGGAGGGAGCATCAGTGGAGCGGTCTTCAGGGCCAGGAGAGGCCTGGGACGAGGAGTGGTGGGGGAGCTTGAACCAATTAAAAAAGCTGTTTAGTTAATTCACTCGTTCAATATTCTGGAATGGGTCAGGAATGGCTTCTCATCCCATTCCAGACCTCCCGCACCTGGTTGCACCCTAGCTGCTTCTCCAGCTTCCTCCCGTACGCCTCCTTGGCCTCCTTGGCCTAGGACTTGGATCCTTGGATAGGACTGTTCTAAAGGATCAATCAGTTCTTGAAGTTTTGCCATTAGCAGATCTCACTATCACACTGGTTACTGTGTCTGGAGCCTGGAATAGACTCCTTACATGTCGTTCTATACACACACCAGTGTCTCAATAGAAAGTCACAGGTTTTCCATTAGCAATATTTCTTGTTTTACTCCATCTATGAACAACAAATCTTGTAAGTTTATAAGAACTTCTTTTTTCTCACATTCCACTTTAAACTCTTCCTCTCTTCTGTCAACGAATCACTTTCTTCTAGCCAAACTTAATCTACTCCTTCCTTGTCAGGACAATCTTTAGCTATATGTCCTTCCTTCCTACAACATGAACATCCTGACATGTTCTATCTAGCTCCACGTCTTACAACTCCTCCTCTATGTCTTCTGCCTCCAAAACTGCCTCTGCCTCTACAACATCCCCGATAGAATATTTCCTGTCCTTCCTGATAAAAAGCTCCTGCTGACTTCCTGTTTTTCTTTTCTTTCACTACTTTCTCTTATCAACATGCTCAAATTTTCTAGAGGATTCATCCTCAATATTCTCATTTATGTAAACCCCTTTTATGATACGGTGCCAAAGTAAAACATTATAACCACATATTTACCCCATTAATCTGAACTGACTCAATGGATATTATCTGTTTTCATCAATTGTATGCTTATACTTTCAATGGGCTTATCAGTCACACAAATTCACACTCACACTGATCTTCCCATACACATATGTTAGGATCTTGTCAAACACACACTAACTTTGGGTGAACTTATTTCAGCCAGGTGGCTAGCATGACACTTTCATACTGAGCAGCTTACCCCTATAGTATACAGAGACTACATACCAGACACTAAAAGATTCACCACAAAGTTTATCAATTGCTTACATAATTTATACATTCATATGCCCATTTTATTTCAATGGGATAGATGTGCTAATTCTTTCTTTGTCTTTATACTTTTGTTATTACTTTTACCTATTTTTATTTATTCCCCATTATGTTGTAGCTACCCTTTTTTATTATTATTATTATTGCTTCATGAAGAGCTGCTATTTTTATGTGTTCAATTGAACTCCAATTTTTACTATCCTCTATTATCATCTGTCTTAAATTTTAAACTTTTTTAGGGTCCTCTTTTTCAATAAGTTTCCAATCTTTACACTGCAGTGTATTTTCGGGTTTTATTTTGCTTATTCCTTGCCCCATTTTTTTAAAATTTAGTCCACTCTGTTAACACCTAGGGTGTTCTAAAAACTGGTTTTTTATCAGTAGGGCAGCAAATCAATTTTCTGTTGTGGTAATTCTCACTTCAACTCTTTCGAGTGGAGAATTCTTGCCTTTGCATCCACACCAGTCTGCTGCTTACGATCCTTTATTTGGTATGAAATAAAATACCTAGTGGTATTTTATTTCCATTCACACTCTCACTCTCTCACAAACGTTTGTTTTACGGAATTTAAGCATCTATTCTGCAGGACTCCGCCGTCCTCTATTTTACACAGAATTTGTCAGACTCCGCCGTTCTCTGTTTTACACGGAATTTGTCGGACTCCGCCATCCATCGTTACCTGCTAGTGACTAGTATTTTCAGGGTTTTTCTTTTCACTTCGCGCAGTGACCCTCAGTCATTCACTTATTCTTTAAACAAACTTCAACTCACCACTGTCGTCTTCCCTCTCTCGAAATACCGTCGACCCGTGGATCACAGCTGGTGATTTAGAGGCCGGTCCTGGAAAGGATCTGATAGGCTGCTCTTAGGCCAGCCTCCCGTGGCCCCGGTCTTTCCGGTGTCCTCGTTACCTGTTGGAATCCTTGGGTATATTGGCCTCTGGCTCGAAGGACCAAATTAATGTCAGGTCCAAGCAACCTAAAACATTTAAAACACAATCACAAAAAGGAGAAGACAACAGTTATATTTTTTACTCGCGAGGAGAACGGACAGAGATGTGCTCAGTTACAGATCTCCAACCCGTTCTCAACATGTCTCTGCCGAAACCTCTTTTTTTTTCTCTTGGGGCGTTCCCTGTTTACATTATTTGTCTAAGGGATGGGGGCAGAAAAACAACAGTAAAACACCTGTGGTATGAAGCCATAGAAGAGTTAATAATTCCTCTTTTTACGGAATCCTCTCCTTAAAAAAAAACAACAACCAGGCAGGCACGTTCCTAATTAACAGTTCAGAGATCACATCCTGCTCAAGGGACTTCTACTATCACTCTGATGATCCCCTTGCTCCTGTTGTCTCCCTGAAAAAATAACTCAATACATAGCAAGACACTTAAACATTTATATGATCATGCTACATTATTCTAACAGCCTTCTCCAGATCTACAAGAACACAATGCAGCTCCATTTGGCCATATCTATCAACATCCTCAAAGCAAATACTGGATCTGTAGTACTCTTTTTTGGCATAAAACCATACTGCTGCTCACAAATGCTCACTTCTGCCCTTAGTCTAGCTTCCACTACTCTTTCCCATAACTTCATTGTATGGCTCATCAGCTTTATTCCTCTGTAGTTGCCACAACTCTGCACATCTCCCTTGTTCTTAAAAATGGGCACCAGCACACTTCTCTTCCATTCCTCAGGCATCTTCTCGCTATCTAAGATCCTGTTGAACAACCCAGTCAGAAACTCTACTGCCACCTCTCCTAGACACTTCCAAACCTCTACAGGTATATCATCAGGACCGAGTGCTTTTCCACTCTTCATCCTCTTCAATTCCCTCCTCACTTCATCCTGACTAATCTTTGCTACTTCCTGGTGAGCTGACACCTCCCGCTGTCAGCTCATCTCCGGGTGTTGTTTTGGGTGGGAGCGGGAAGTGAACTGCTTATCTTGAAACATTGGACGACCCCCTCTACCGCGCGCTCTACCACTGAGCCACTGCCACCCCGGTTTGAAACTTTTGCAAAATAGCTAATTCTCTAACACGCTTTTGAACACATTTAGCTCTTTTATCATTTGGCTTATAGTTTTTTTTAATCAAAATTTCCATTTCTCTACATCAGCTTCTGTCAAATGTACCATCCGACTGCCAGTGAGACTGATTGCTTCGTGTTTATTCGATTTTAGTGAATATTTCATCAGACAACTGTGGGTTCAGTGTACTGAAAATCCTCACTGTTGACCAACTCTGCGATTCAGACCCCATGACTCACACAGCACAGACAGTCTAAGCAGTTATGTAGTGTTGTAAAAGATAGTGTCTAATGTTAATGTCAAATAATTATGGAGAGTATATGTTGAAAAATAGTATAAACAGTGATAAAGCACAAATATAGAAGATAAAATTTTAAAAATATGTAAAATAATAAACAGATCAATTATTCTTAAGTATTATGGTGTAAATGTCTAGGCTGTGTGGCTCTGTATCTACACTCCCCCCCATTTTTTTAGAGGGTAACTTTATCAGCCACTATCAACCAGACACTCAAACTGCCAGGATCACCAGAGTATCAAATCTCTATGTAAACGGCATGATAATTACTACAAAAATTAAAAATGTGCACTGAGATACCACAAACCAAACACAGAGAACAGAAAAAATTCTCAAATTACACGTATACAAACTGTTTTTGTATGAATTTAACACACACGCTGCCAGCATAGTCCTTCCAGACACTGAATCATTCATTCACTTTTAGCTAAGCTATGCTAAGCTAATTATGCTAAACAAAGCTAATATATTAAGTAGCTCTCAGTTAACTAAATTAGATTATGCTAAGCTAACATGCTATGCTAGCATGCTGACATGCTAATTTATGCTAATTAATGCTAATTTGACCTATTTTAGGTTAGAGTTACGTTAAGTATTTACAAAATGGCACGCCTATTAAATGACCCAACTTTTCTCCCAAAATGACTTTAAAGTCCACTTTTGTTGTTCTTTACAAAGTGGCATACCTCTTGGATAGATTCCACCCTGTACCCAAAAATGGCGTTTTTATGCTGGATATCTTCCAATCATGAGCCCAAAATGGCTTTCGCTGGTTCGTAAAAAGCCCCAAACAGCACATCACACAACACGTCACTAAGTGCGCATGTACGAAAAATAGCAGTATTGGTTAATCACACCTCAGTTATTGTGCAACAAATCTGAAGCTAATATGTAGCTACTTACAGCTCAACAATCTTATTCCCTTTTAAACAGTATTTATTACAACAAAGTAATACACATAAAAATAAAATGGTTTATCACATTATTTTTCCACTGAAGCAGAGATTTTTTTTATTTTTAACATCACGTTTATTCATAAAATTCAAATTACAAAATAATCACGTTGACACAGAATTTAAGACATCCACGTAAAGAGGATTTTCAATATTACTGTGCGTTTTCTGAACAAAGAAACAGCTAACCTTTTAACATTTCTCAAACTAAAAAAACAGAAAAAAATTAAGAAAAAAAAAAGACAGATTTTTTAACATGTTTATTCACGAAATTCAAATTACAAAATAATCACGTTGACACAAAATCCAAAAGATATTCACACGCTTTTTTTCCTTAGTTTTTTCAATCTAGAGAGAGAGAGAAACATCTCCTGTCTCGCCTTTCACACATCTTCACACACACATTTACATACACAAACAGAGAGAGTGATGTGGGGAGAGCTGAATAGAGAAATGCACAGATCTATAGGTTTCCGTGGAGATTCATCAATTTCCACATACACTTAAGCAGTTACACAGTACAAGAAAGAGTTAAACAATATATAGAAATTATATATTGCCAGTCCGGACAAATTTACAGATTTAGAGCTCTGTGTGGATAGGACTGTCACTCACACATGGGAAATCCAGCTTTACAGCATCACGTCATAAATCATTGATGAATTGATTTAGAGGACGACTCCATGTGTTATCACCGTGGCACCTATGAAATTCCGCCAAAAGGCGTCACAACTCTTCATCAGCCATCAGCTTGACAAGAACTTATGAACTCACAGGATGCCAGTCCACACGGTTTAACAATCCGAAAGTTAGAAAACCGTATGGCGCCCAGACAAAATTACCATTCAATCACAGCTATCAGTCTCTAATCTTATTATGGCTTTCAAAGCTTTGTTGGCACTTTAACGTTTCCAGCAAAGAACCACACACTGGGCTTTTAACCACTGTGTAAACAGACTTTAACAAGCATAAGCAGGCAAACAACATGTATTAGGATAATTCTCAACCCATATATGTTACCAACACAGGTAGTTTCAGGAAGATTAACTGAACTTCATTCAGAATTATGTTTAGCAAGCAATCTCACAAGAATACCACACCATTTCCTTAAGACGGATAGTAATGCAAAAATTAAGCCAAGTAGCCTACCTTTTTTTGTGTGTGCACATTGCATTCTATCTATCCAGATGAGAGGTCATGGCTGGCGGATAGAAGTCTTTATCCTCCTTGGTAGGTGACGGCAATTTGTGGTGGCAGAGAGGCTTTCTTAAGACAGGACAAAATACATAAGTATAAAACATTTGTCAAATCAAATTACACATAGGTTGAGAATAAATCCAACATTGTCATCATCATTATATTATCTAATTGCTAAAAGCATCCTTCTTGAGGCCTTTTTCCTTCCTTTTTCCTCCTTTTCCTCTGCCTCTCTTATACCTCTGAGACGACACGGGGAGAGAAGGTGAGGGCTCCACTGTCTTGCCAAGTTCTGTGTAAAAGAATTACTACTCATATGGAGTTATCATACGAAACCAGTGAACAGTGACTGGTTCTATTACACGATAAACACATTCCATCACACCTTGAACTGTAATCCTAACTTGAACTACTGACATGACGTACGATGGTTAGTACAGCTGCAGTATAAAGCAGAAAGCAGTTACACTAATACATGGGACTCAATAGTTCTTTAATTCACAATCACACTTATGCACACACTAGAATGTCACAATACACACTACTATAGGTCTGTTTCTGCCCAAACACAAACTTCTGATGGGAGACAACTCTCCACCCAATAGCACGAGTTAATCTGTTCTTTGGGACGGCGATGAGACGTTAAATGTGAGTTGAGTGTTTTCCTGGAAAACCGTGTAATTCACACTCACGTTTAGTTCCCACTTTTTGTGTGTATGTGTGTGTTGACTATCAGATGGGTTTGGAGTGTGAATTTTTTATTCTCACCACTTTTGAATACCTTTGTAGGTTAAAGTGGCTGAAAAGGGTTTGAAAAACACTTGGTGTAATGTGATGTATAACATAAACTCAGCAAAGCTCAAAATGCTTTCTAAAGTTTGGGAGGTTTTGAGTCACTCCACTTTTTACACATTTGATATTCCAATTGTGCATACAAAGACCTTTAATGCTTTTCTGAAGCAGCTGATTCATCAGAGATGAAGCTCTGCGTTATTTAGACCATAGCATGTGTGTTACACAAGTGCAACAGGTTTGTAAAGAGAACATCTGTATTAGTCCAGCCTGGTAACATGATGTCTCGTCTTTCCTCCCAGTGGTGAGTCGAGTACTGGAGGTAACAGACCTGCCTGAGGGGATTTCACGTCCGGAGGCTGAAAAACTATTTAACCAGCTGTCGATGTGCGGTGCCAAGATCCAGTGGCTGAAGGAGCCCCAGGGAGTCCGAGGAGGGCCTGTTGGCTGTGGACCATGTCCTGGTGCAGGCCCGTCTGGTCCCTGCGCCGCCATCGGGCCCGGGGCCATCATGGGAGCAAAGGGTGACTGCAATGATCCTGCACACCTCTACACAGTAGTGGCAGTGTTCCCCAGCACCATGGCTGCCCAGAGTGCTTCCTTCAAACTTAACAACAGCGGGGCCAGCCTCTTCAAACTGAGAGCTGCCAAAAAGAACTATGATTTGCGTGTGCTGGAGAGAGCCAGCTCTCAGTGAACAGACGTGGCAGAGGGGAAGAATGGAAGTCAAAGAGACGGGAAGAAACGGTTCCGGCGGAGCGACGGAAACAGAAGGATTTAGGGGGACTGCACAGAGTGTACAATTTCAAAACAAAATGGAAAAAACTTGAGGTAAATCATGTGTCAAATGTATAAAAGGGAAGAAGGTGTGAATCATGAGGTGACTGGTGTTTGGTTGAACATATGATTTTGTTTGTTTTTATTATTCATTGTTTTTGTTTTGTATTTATATAGCAGACGAGCACATAAGACACGTGAGCATTTGTTTCACTGTTGTTGTTGAATGTGTGCTACCATTATACAAACACAAACACACACACACACACACACACACACACACACACACACACACCGGGAGACACAGACATACACAGGCAACAGGGTCACATAGCACATAACAAACGCACTGGACAGTTGACCTCAGTCAAACCTTTCCTATTCCTCCCCCTACACTCAGCAAACCTTTTCTGCCAATTTCCCCTCCTCCCTCGACTCTCCCCTCAGCTGTTTGTCTCCCACATATTTATAAATTGTCATACACATGATTGTGCACTCTCTGCATTCTCCACCCCTCCCCATCTTCTCTTGCCATGTCTCACACTGCCTCCTCTCTTCTGCTGCTCCTCTGTACACTCTCACTGCTCTCTCTTCTCCTGCTTTCCGTTTGCCTTACTGCTGTTGTGGGTTTCTGTATTGCGCTGTTTTTTCCTCAAAATTTTCTTTTGTTTTTTGGAATTCAACATATTTATATAAGTGATGTAAGGAATAAAAGAAATCTATATATTCAGTGATTTTTTTTTTCTTTCCTGAGTGAAAAAAGTTCAGGCCTTCCTTTATCCTTTAATCCTTCCATTACATCCCTTTCTCCTCTTGCCCACATTCGTTTCCTCCCTACTGCCCTCTACCTCACTTATTGTCCCATACTTTCTACCCCACAGCTCCCACTCTATCCTGAAGCCCCACTGTGTTTGAGTTTTTTTGTTGACAGCTGTGCAGAACGTATCAGAAGAAGATAAGTGCACAATGATTGCATATGTCTACTGTAAATTTTATTTAATCTGTTTTTTGTTTGTTTTTAAAAATATAAAAGTTGAGAAAAAATTGTTCAAAACTTGTGTGTCATGTGGTTTTCTTTTTTGGTCTGAACAGCTCCAAGTTATCAATATCATTGTGTGCATGAACACAACACGACCAAATGAAAAATTAACACCATGCTGTCAGAAGTCAACAATTGTTGTGTCTCTCCTTTCGGTAGACTGTGTGAGTTTAATTCCAAAGGTCTTAAGACGTTCCACATTTTTTTATACTAAACTAATAATCTGTCAATACTTAATCAATTGGCTCATCAATACATGCATTCAGAGTTCTATATCTTCTATCTCCACAAAAGATCCTGATCTTCCAATAAAATTTTTCAAAACTCTAATTCACATTTACAGGGAGGTTGCCTGGGGTTGGAGAAAATGCTGAAATCAGAGGCAGATTGAGTGCAATATCACGTTCCCATTAACCGCAGTGAAATAAGGCCTCATTCAATTCCAGCTAATGTACCTGATTTTTGTTCATATTTTGAGAATATCACAGGGGTTTCCGCCCAACTGGCAAAGTCTGAGTTCACAGGAGCCTGGCACGATGGTATCATTCAACTAGAGTAGAGGAGCGGTAAAATGCAAGCTCACATGTCCATGATGATGACGGCAGCTCAATTGTTTTAGCACGTAAGGAAGCTAGAACATCTACTGCAGTTCAGTCAGGGGCTGGGTTACATATACAGGTAAACCATGTTCACATCAATGACAAGGTTGTTGTAACGTCTGAACCTTCATGGTTTACCATGGCCAGAACCACGTATTTAGGCATGGAACCAAGAAAGAGATTTTCCTAGTTACAGATCCTGGAATATTGCGCAATAGAATAGGTGTTGACCTTGGACTTCTGATGGGTAGAAAGTATTTCCTTTCATCAGAGCCAACATGTGACCTAAACAGATGACAGAGGAGACTGCCACTTTAATGTGTAATGAGGCCCCCGTTATTTTCAGGTAGGAATCGGAATCACAAGCCCCAGAGCCCACCCAATCCCTCCTGCTCCAGTGTTCAATAGAGTTTAGTCACCAGGTGACTGATCGTGTCAGAGATGTTAGTGCTAGCTGGGTTTCATGATGGAAACATCTTTTTTGATTGAGGTGTAACGAATCAAAACATTCTTGAGCAAATGGAGCAAATTCTTCTCCTGTACTTGATAGCACCTGAGAAGTTCCCCCTACCTGACTCTAATAGTAATTTACAAGGCTTCATGCTGGCGTACCCTCTCCATGTCTACAGAGGCTTCACAGGTTCACAGAGCATTTTGAAGTCCTGACTGCAGCCACACGGTGTAGCACCAGCCAACTTTCAATCGTAAAATTCTGCAGGGACATCCTTCCATCCATCCATCCATCCATACATGCATCCATACATACATACATCTTCCACCGCTTATCTGTAGTTGGGTTGTGGGGGCAACAGCTTCAAAAGGGAGCCCCAAACTTCCCTTTTCCCCAGCCACATCCACCAGCTCTGGTCGGGGGATCCCAAGGCGTTCCCAGGCCAGTGTTGAGATATAATCCCTCCACCTGGTCCAGGGTCTGCCCCAAGGTCTCCTGCCAGCTGAAGGTGCCAGGAACACCTCCCTAGAGAGGTGCCCCAAAGGCATCTGCACCAGATGCCTAAACCACCTTTCCACGCGAAGGAGCAATGACTGTACTCTGACCCTCTTGCGAATCGCAGTGTTTCTCACCCTATCTCCAAGGGAGACACCAGCCATCCGTCTGAGAAAGTCCATTTCCGCCACTTGTATCCGCGATCTTGTTCTTCCAGTCATGACTCATCTCTCATGACCATAGGTGAGGGTAGGAACAAAGATTGAATGGTAGATGGAGAGCTTTGCCTCTCGGCGTAGCTCCCTCTTTGTGGCAATAGTGCAGTAAAGCGACTGCAATACCACTTCTGCTGCCCCAATTCTCTGTCCAATCTCACGTTCCATTGCACCCTCACTCGTTAACAGGACCACACCTTCACTTGTGGAAGGACGTCATTCCCTACGCGGAGAAGGCAGTCCACCGGCTTCTTGCTAAGGACCATGGCCTCAGACTCGGAGGTATTTATCCTCATCCCCGCCGCTTTATAGATTACAGGCCGATGATGCAAACAGGACCACATCATCTGTAAAAAGCAGCGATGCATTCCTCAGCCCACCAAATTGTAAACCTTCCTTACCACGACTACGCCTCGATATCCTGTCCATGAATATCTCTGCAGTCAGTCAGTCATTTTCTCAACCCGCTTAATCCGCTTACGCAGGTCCCGGCAGTCTCAGGGCATGAGGCGGGGGACACTCCGGGCACGACGCCAGTGTACCGCGGAGCCACATAGAGACAAACAATCATTCACACACACACTCACTCCTACGGTCAATTTGGGACCGGCCAATCAACCTGAAGCGCATGCTTTTGGAGGTGGGAGGAAGCCGGTGAACCCGGAAAGAACCCACGCAGACACGGGGAGAGCATGCGAACTCCGCACAGAGCGGGACTCGAACCCAGACCCGCCGTGTTGTGAGGCGACAGCGCTACCCACTGCGCCACTGTGCCGCCCAGGGATAAATTAAATTACATTTAATTTAATTCTTGAAAGTTAAAATAAAGTGATATTTGACAAAAAAAAGTCTGGAAAAACTTTAGTTTAAAACGTACCATTGATTAATGTTAGCAGTCTCAGTCCATCTCATTTTCTTCTTCTCCTTTTGGCTTTTCCCTTCAGGGGTTGCCGAGGTGAATCAGTTGCCTCCATCTAACCCTGTCTTCTGCATCCTCTTCTCTCACACCAAGTACCTTCATGTCCTCTTTCATTACATCCATAAACTTCCCCTTTGGTCTTCCTCTAGGCCTCTGCTGGGTAGTTCAAAACTCAGCATCCTTCTACCAATACATTCACTATCTCTCATCTGGACATGTCCAAACCATCTCAGTCTGGCCTCTCTGACTTTATCCCCAAAACCTCTAACATGTGCTGTCCCTCTGATGTACTCATTCCTTATCCTATCCTTCCTGGTCACTCCCAGAGAGAACCTCAGCATCTTCATCTCTGCTACCGCTTGCTCTACCTCCTGTCTTTTCCTCAGTGACACTGTCTCCAGACCGAACAACATCGCTGGTTTCACCACAGTTTTGTACACCTTTCCTTTCATTTTAGCTGAAACTTTTCTGTCACACATCACACCTGACACTTTTCTCTATCCATTCCATCCTGCCTGTACACACTTCTTCACCTCTTTTCCACGCTCTCCATTGCTCTGGACTGTTGACCTTAAAATCTTAAAATCCTCCACCTTGATTTCTTCTCCCTGTAACCTCACTCTTCCACTTGGGTCCCTGTCATTCACACAAATGTATTCTGTCTAACTGTGGCTAACCTTCATTCCTCTCCTTTCCAGGACAAACCTCCACCTCTCTAGTTTCTCCTCTACCTGTTCCCTGCTCTCACTGCAGATCACAATGTCATCTGCAAACATCGTTGTCCATTGAGACTCCTGTCTAACCTCGTTTGTCAGCCTGTCCATCAGCATAGCAAGCAGAAGGGGCTCAGAGCTGTTCCCTGATGCAGTCCCACCTCTACCTTGAACTCCTGTCACACACACCTCACCACTGTCTTACAGTCCTCATACATGTCCTGCACCACTCTAACATACTTCTGTGCCACTTCAGACTTACTCATACAATATTTCGTCCTTTATAAATAGTAATCACACATACATACATATAACTATATGTATCACATATCACATGGGCCTGTACACTCATATACTATACATGTGATTAAAAACATAGACTAACATTTTGAGGACTAATTAACACCTATTAATCCTTCCAGGGATTAATAAAGTTAATTTAATTTTTAATTTAATCTTTAATCTTAATTTATCATTGATTAAACTTGGACTTCTTTCTAACATTTTCAATAAAACATGTTAGGGTTTTCAAATTATTTTCTTTTTTAACTCCTGCCCATTGTTTTTGGTAAAAACAATGGGCAGGAGCCATTTTGTCGTTTTTCTCATAGTAAATGAAGATGTTCTCGTCAGCTCTGACAGATTTGATATTTTGTAAGATGTTCACTTTGCTTTCACTTCCTGTTAAAATATCTTCGTAATCAATGCAAACCTGTTTCATTCCTAGTGTGTCTTTTGCTATTTCAAGTTTTCTTTGTGGCTCTGAGGAAGTTGTAGTGATCCTCATTCAGAGGAGTCAAACAGATGCCAGAAGTTGAAGTGTCTTTTATTTATTTTTGCAGCTGTAAATCAGATATCAGAGAGAAGCAGTTCATGGGTTCAGCGTGGCCAGATCTAGAGGGTTCACGGATGGACGAGTCTGGGTCAGGAGGGATCAGAAGCCCTTCACAGTCTTGACTTTCTTTTTCGGAAGGTCCTGAAAAGAAAGGGACAGTCTGTTTAATCTCCAAAGGTCTTGTTGTGGGTTCAGGGAGCGAGCCCATGAAATGCTCCTCCATCATGGATGGCCGGTGATGTTGGACGGCCTCCAGCAGCAAGTGAGATCCCCACCCTGGATGGCCTGCAGAGCGAAATTGGTGTCATCCAGCATGTATACCGCTTACCCATGGCTTTTGGCTCTCAGGTTGGTCTTAATGAACTCCTAGTCCTTCTCCTCCAGGAGGTTGTTCACTTCCTCCTTCTGCTCCTCTCTGTTTTTTCTCTCTAGCTCCAGCTCTATCTCCTTCTTCTGCAGGTCGGCCATGGCCAACCACAGATTGATTTAAAATGATGTTTGTTTGTTAGCTAGCACAACTACCATTACCTATATTATTACATAAGCAATCACGCCATTGGCATCATCACATAACTTTAACAAATGTTGCTAACAAACTTAAAGAGAAACAGATTTGTAATAAAATACAACAAACAAATATATCAACTATCAAATTGAGGGAGTCTGAGAGGTGTGGCATTGAGGAGGTGACGCTGAAGGACAACGAGTGACGTCACGTTATCTATACAGTATTTGAGATTGTGATCTGCTGTAAACAGTAACGCAGTGAGACCTTGTCTGTTTGTAGTAATCCCTAACGTCAGCTACTGCTGCTGATGAGTAGGACGTTGTGTTTTTTGGGATCTTTGTCAGATGCTGGTGCCAGCTGATGATTGGAGTGCCTCTATTGGTGCCGTTTGCTGATTGGATGCTGCGGAGGCTTGGCCAGCCCATCCCATCTGCTGATTGGCTAAGGCGGTGTCTGGTCCTACTTTGACTTCCGGGATCTTCTGGAGGCGCGCGGGTCTGAACCTCCCAGCGCTCAATTTATGTAGTTTATGGAGCCCCCTGGTGGTCTTACTGCGCAGCTGCATAGCAGGCTACACTCAGCCCCAGCTGAGAATTACTTTCCTTTGCTGGAAGTAGGTACAGTATAACGGACCTGTGCCTGTGTTTAAATGTTGTAAAGTTATCCGAACCAAGGTCTATGAACTGCAGCGTGATCATGACCATTACTAATATGTCATCACAAGGCTGCTGATGCACTTTCTGACCACATTGCATGAACTAACAGTTGGCCTCTGTTTTCTGTGCAGGTTCTCATTCATCCAGGTCATGTTTATCCAAAGGTGTTTAAATCAACCCACTGAACCTTAAGAAAGTTCCTCAAAGACATTTCATCTCTCATCCAAGAGGATTTGCTAGTTGCACTGTTTCATGGATAGATGGTAATTCTACTTGGTTACTCTTTGTGCAGAGTGGAACGCAAAGCTGCTGTGTTTTACTGTTGTGCTTTTCTTGATGAATCCTTGATGAAGACCTAGACAGAATCCTCCAGAATCCTGGGAACAGCAGAGTGGAAAGTGACAGGCAGAACCCTCAATTATATACCATCTAAAGGTAGACAACCCCCTGCCTGTAACAAGACAGATGACAATTATCACACTGTTTGATGACAACGTTAGCATAAACCTGTTTTTTCATATTATTCAAGTGACCTGCTAATTCCAAGTTGAGCAATCGCTTCCCAACTGTATTTAAGAAACAAATGCCTTTAACTGATGTCTGCCAGCATTTCATTTTCAAAGCAGAAATCCCCACACTGCCACAGAATATTGTGTTCTCCGACTATGTAAACATCGAAAACTACCAAAAGAACAAGTGGACTCTCTTTGTCCATCAGGCAGTTTGTTTCTACTTTCTTTTGTTGTCGGTGGTAGAACGTAGGCTGGTATCACCAAAATCACTGGCCTCTGACCAAAATACAGAGAAAACAAGCTGGATTGGACACTTTTAGAGACGGTTCATTGGACAAAATAACCACTGTCACAAATGATTACATGAATTTCTGTGTAGAGCATGTTGTTCCCACAAAAGAGATAAGAATTTATCATAATAACCAAACATATGTGACCAAAGATATTACAGAAATTATGCATGAGAGGAAAACAGGCTTCATAAACAAGATTTTGGAGCACAAAAATTGGCAGAGAAAATGTTATAAAACAGAATGAGACAGGCAAAATTGGCAAATAGACAACTGTCAGGGACCAAGCAGTAAGGCAGCAGGAGAATTTTTTTGTCCCAAAACGGGCTTTTTATTTTTATTTTCCCAAAAAGAAAAACATTTAACAAAAGAGTTTGACCAAATAAAGTAGTAAAAGAGGCAAACTAAATATAACAACTCCAACAGAACTCAGAGCCAAAGCGAATGAATGGACACAACAGAACAAAAACTGACCTCCCAAACAATCAAACAGATGAACTTAATTACGAGTTAAGCCAAACTAAAAATTAACACAGAGGGGGAAATAAAATGGCCACTACATACTTAACTGGCAAAAACTCAATGTAAATCCCCCGATTCCCCCATGATACAGTATGCTGTGGTACAACCCAATAAGGCTGGTAGCAGCCTATCTGAGCCCTAGGCCACACCTTCGCTGCACCAGAAATTAAAACTGCGGGTAACTCAAAAGAAAAGAAACAAATGCTAATACAAACACAATTTGAACTGTCAGTGCCCAGATTTAATACTGAAATATGAAAACTGAAATAGCGTATAAAATGATATGTTTAATTTTGAGGCTTGTGACTGCAAAATAAAAATGTACTAGTGGTGAGGTGTGAATATTACCATGTGTGGCTGGCCATCACACACTCCCCCTCTTCAGGGCTCTCGCTGGCGCAGCGAGAGAGATAGTCTGCTGTGAAGTTCTCCTTGCCTAGTATGTGGTTAATAGTAAATCGGAAAGATTGCAGTGCCAGATACCACCGGGTAATGCGTCCACTTGTGTCCTTCATCCTTTCCACCCACTGGAGCGCCTTGTGATCTGTTTCCAGGGTGAACTCCCTTCCAAGCAGGTAATAACGGAAGGAGTCTAGAGCCCACTTAATCGCCAACACTTCCTTCTCTATTGTAGAGTACCGGACCTCACGAGGAAACAGCTTCCGGCTGATGTATGCTACTGGATGCCACTCACCTTGTGGCCCCTGCAGAAGGACAGCTCCCAGACCTCTTTCTGAGGCATCAGTCTGTAATACAAATGGCTCAGCATAGTCAGAACTACAATAATAATAATAATAATAATAATACTTTATTGTTGTCCCACAGTGTTGAAATTTGTTTGATCGTGGCAGCGGGGGGGGGGGGGTGTCATACATAAGTACTTAAATAATATACATACATATTAACATATGCAACATATGAAATATACATATTCACATATGGTAAACATATCAACATCTCAAAAATTTACATTTTCTATTCACACTGCAAAAACTATACACTACAAACTACAGAACTGCAGATTACATTGGTCATCCAGATTTTGCATGTGGTGTTTGCTAAGTGGTCTGCTAGGAGGATTGCTGGTTATGCAGTCTGACGGCCGTGGGCAGGAAAGACCTGCGATAGCATACAAGACAGGTTGCTTACTCAGAGTGTTGGATGTCGTGAAAGGCAGCCCCTGTCTCCTCTGTCCACTAGATGTGATTGGGGGAGCGAGATCTGGTCAAGTCGATGAGCAAAGCGGCCCTGACAGAGAACTGTGGGATGAAGCGATGATCGAAACCATCTGCCTAGAAAAGATCTAAGTTGCTTCCTTGTTTGGGGCAGAGGGCATGACTCTATGGCCCGAATTTTGTTGACCTGTGGCCTTATGACCCTGTTCCCATGGCCCACATATTCTGTCTCAGCAGTGGCAAAGGTGCACTTGGATGGATTAACAGTCAGCCCAGCAGAATGAAGGTGATCCAACACAATGTTCACATGTTTCAGGTGTTCCTCCCAGGTGGAGCTGTAAATGACAATATCACCCAAGTAGGCAGCCGTGAACTCAGAGCAATTGCACAATACCTGGTCCATTAATCGCTGGAAAGTTGCTGGAGCCCCATGCAGCCCAAAGGGTAAGACAGTAAATTGGAAGCCCTCATGGCGTCCTGAATGCTGTGAACTCCCTGTACCTCTCAGCGAGTGGGACCTGCCATATCTATTGCACATATCTATTGTGGTCAATACTTTGCTTTTCCCAGCCGTTCAATCATATCATCTATTCTAGATGTTGGATAAGAGTCAAACATTGAGACTGTATTGAGGTACCTGAAATCAATGCAGAACCTAATGCTTCCATCATTCTTAGGTACCAAGATCCACTGGGCTGCACCACTCACTTTTAGAGGCCTCAGTGATCCCCAAGGACAGCATCAAGTCGATCTCAGTCTCCAGTGAAGCCAGCAGATGTTCGGGTATCCTGTGACTTAATCTCTTTGCAAACGCACCCTCCCAAACAAGAATTTCATATTCCACAATGTTTGTTCTTCCTGGGTTTTCTGGGAGGACCATTAATTTACAGAGTTCTCTCACCTGCTGCCACATGTCATCTGGGAGGTGGCTGAGATCACAATCCAGAGAGCTGGCATGTGGTAAATATTGTTCATCCACTTCCTCCTCTGACACCCCCCGTATCAGCATCACATCTGCTTGACTTTCTGGTTGCTGCACCCACTCATTCAGGAGGTTTATGTGCAGGACCCAGCTGGTACGTTTTTGTCCATGAGTAGATACCCGATAGGTGGTCGGTCCTAGCTTCTTCACAACTTAAAATGGTCCCTGCCACTTAGCCAACAGTTTGTTTTTATCACTGGGAAGAAGCACAAGACTTTTTGTCCTGGCTTGAAGGATCTCTGCCGGGCAGATTTATCATACAAAAGCTTCTGGCGCTGTTGGGCCTCCAACATGTGTGACTGGGCCAGCTCGTGCATCCTCTCCAATCTCTCTCATCTGAATAATATGAGCAACAACACTATGCAGTTCAGTCTCCCCCTTGTCTCCTTCCCAAATTTCCTTCAGCACAGATGGAGGCCCACGAACTTCATGCCCATACAAAAGTATCAAAAGGAGAGAAGCCGGTGGAGGCTTGGTGTACCTCCCTGTAAGCGAAGAAGAGATATGGCAGCCACTGTTACCAGTCCATACCATTGTCACTGACAAACTTCCTGAGCATCTGCTTCAGAGTCTGGTTAAAGTGCTCAGTCAGTCCATCAGTTTGAGGATGGTATGAGGTTCTCAGGCTCCGGATACCCAATAACTGATGTTGTTTCAGCAGAGTTGACATAAAGTTAGTGCTTTGATCCGTTAATATTTCACGAGGGAAACCCATTCTTGCAAAAAAACTGCACCAAAAAAAAATGCAACAGACTTTGCTATTATAGATTTTAAAGGGAACACTTCAGGGTATCTTGTGTCATAATCTGTTACAACAAGCATGTACCGGTTTCCTGCTTTACTCCTCTCAACAGGTCCCACAATCCATTCCAAGACGGTCAAAAGGGGTATCAATGGCAGGGAGTGGTTGCAGTGGGGATTCTGGCAGATGTTATCTGGAACTGTGGGCAACTTTTACAGAATCGGGCCACAACCTTGCATAGGCCTTGCCAATGGAAGTGGCGTTTTATGCGAGCTGTAGTCTTGTGCTTACCCAGATGGCCAGCCCAGGGAACTGAATGTCCAAAATGAGGATGGAGTTTCTCACTGATTGGGGGACCACAAGCTGCAATGCTGATCCCTGCTGGCGGTAGAGGATGTTTGTTTGTAGAATGTACTGCTCTCCTCTTCAAAGTCCTGCTCCGCTCTTAAGTCCTTCTCCTTTGCCTTCTGGAACAGAGATGTTAAAGATGGGTCAGATATTTGGAGGTCTGCAATATCAGATGGAATATCGAACCCCAGCGGTAACACTGCCTCATTGTTACTCTGCCTTTCTACAGGTGACCGTTGGAATTTCTCCTGCCTTCTTTACCTGCGAGTCTTCCGTGGCTTCATTGCAGTTGTCTCTAGCTCCTCTTTAAAAAATGGCAGGGTGCTCAGAGTCTCTGAATCACTGATTTGTTTAGCCTGTGCCCTGGTAACAGCAACGTTACATGCATGGATTTGATCAGACTTCAACAAACCAAACAGCACATGGAGATCGCGCCCAAGCACAGCAGGATAAGGTAAACTGTCCACAACGCCAACATTCAAAAGATATGTCTGATCCTGAACTTTAATATACGTTTCCGCTGTTGGATATCTTCTCTCCTCTCCATGAACACAGCAGACAGAGAGTGTCACTGGTACAGATGATATTAGGTGGAACAAAATCTGTGTGCACAAGAGACCAAGAACTACCTGAATCGAGAAGGGCCTTGAGTTCAACTCCATTTACTTCAATATTACTCATCTTAATAGAAGTATCACGCTTCAGTTCAGATTCAATATTAAGACGGGGCACAAAGCACATTTGTAACATATTTTTAGAATTTTGGGGGCACATAGGCTTTGTTTGGCCTTCCATTCCACATAGATCAATCAAAGAAGTTGACAAACGGATGAAAGAAATAAGGCCAACATTTATGATTAGATTGCCTCGTTCTGCGTCTTCTCACAGAATGTTCTTTAAAGCATCTGAGTATTGGTCCATTTTGCTATTTTTTGGACCTGTTGTATTCCGAAGCGTTCTTGCAGGACTATACTACAACCAAGCAATCTTTATTCTTCTGAGGTAGTCAAAAACCCCTGCGCAATTAGATCATGCTGAAAAACTACTCTGGAATTTCTGTTCTCAAATAAGTGGACGATGGTGAACGGTACATGACAGCTAATATGCACTTACTTTTCCATTTAGCTAATAGTGTAAGAGGTCTTGGACCTCTGTGGACACACTCTTGCTTTCACTTTGAAGACAAAAATGGGTACTTGCTTCATCTTATACATGGGACCCAGAATATATATATTCTGGGACCCATGTACACATGGGACTTCATCTTATACATGGGACCCAGAATATATATATTCTGGGTCCCATGTATAAGATGATGTTCATGAATTTGTCCTCAATGCCTGCTATTGTATTTGCTGTGCCTTTTCCTAACAAACTTGAAAGGAACAAAACATATTAAGGAATAGAAGATGTGATCTTACTTTGAGCCCATGATTTTTCCAACCGGATGTCCTAACTGAAAATGTTAAATTCCAAGTTGATGGACAAATAGTTTGTATTGCAATGCCACACTTAGACAAATGTCAGTGACCTCAACAGTTTTACTTTGGCAAATCTATTGTCATGCCAGGGCTTAACATGAAACAGCTGAAATGTTAAAACTGTACCCATTGCCCTCAAGTCCAAAATAAATTTGTGTTGTTTTTACTTTACAATGTGTTCAGTAAAAAATTAATTTCGTGCAGTGGAATACTTAAAATGATAGAAAATAAATTTTATGTTAAAAGTAAAAAGGTCTTTGCAGCCTGCAATCATAGATTTTCTATCAGCTCATTCGGTGTACAAAAATACGCAATCAAATGATATCAGATGATAAGAAACAACCAAAACATTTACTGTATCCAAGTCTGAGAATTAAATGAGTGGTTGAGGAGAGCGCTTAATTTGGTCTATATGAATTAAGTATGAGATGCATAAACTGAAGCTGGGATGAGAGTAGAATGAGCTCATAAAGATTGTTCTCTGATTTCTCTGCCTGAGGTCACAGAGAGACAGAAAACTCTGAGAAACTCTGAGAATAAAATTAGACCTGGTTGAGATCTCTTCTGAAACTTAAAAGGAGACTAAAATGAGATTTAGTGCATCTTATTGCTCCTGAGAAAAAAACTGAGACACAGGAGAAATAAGCTTTAGTCTCAGTTTGGCATACTACAGATCTCATCGTTGTCCAGGAGAAGTAAATGAAACATCTTTGAGATCTTTTTACAAACTTTATTTTCCTCTGGGCAGGTCAAAGCAGTGGCGGGTGTACCCCCACGCGTTTTTCATTGAACTTCACTAAGAACAGTGGCAGGGAAACCCCAAATGAAACATCACAGGGTTTTTTTTGTTGTTTTTTCAAAACTAGCCCCAATTGTTCATCGGATAATGTAATAACCTTTCCCTCACCCCACAGTGTGACAAAGCGCTGGTGGGAGTACCACTTTTTTGTCCCTTGATTGACCTAGTGAAGTTTCTCACCTGGGGATGAGGTCACTCAATCACTTGGGGAAACCCCACTGAATACCCTCATTCACTGCCACGCCTGGTGCTATAGCTCGGCCGACACTGAATGAAGCACCGAATGAGCTCATAAGTCAAAAATAGGTCAAACACATGTCGCCAAAACCAACACAGTTTCAACACAGGTTTCTCATTATACCTCAATAAGAACCCCCACCCCCACCGCCCCGGGAAAAACCCATTTCATCATACAATCAGCACGTGATCATCACCTGATCTTGAGCTTATAGGTCAAACATAGGTCAAACACTTGCCGTCATCAATCAAAAGATAATTGACAGAAGGTGGGTTAGTATACTCTCTGATGTGGTTGCCACACTGGTCCACCTGGTTACAAAACATCTAGATCAGTCTAACCACAACTATGCAAGGGTGTTGTTCTTGGACTTCTCTTCAGCACTCAACATGATTCAGTCCAATATGTTGGTGTCAAAGATGGTCCAGTTAGAATTAAATCCATACTTGATTCACTGGTATGCATTTTTTCTAACCAACAGATTACACAAAGTGAAGGTTAACAAAATCATCTCCTCAGCATTAACTACAAATGTTGGCGCTCCACAGGGTTGTGTAAGCTCAGTCGTGCTTTTAACTCTTTACACTGACAGCTGTTGTACTGTAGAATGTCTGTCTGAAGGTAAGAGAAACAGACCAGACCAGTACATTCTGAAGTACTTTGATGACACAGTTTTAATTTCTCTCCTACATAACCTCAGTGACACTGGACTGCACCAACAGAGGGTAAAAAAGGTGGTTGAATGGAGAAGCAACAATGTTCGCATCATAAAAAGACAGAAGAAATCATTTTTGGCACACTACCAGAAACACACAAACTCCCTATTACTATTCATATTGAACAGATCAATCAGGTATGTTCATACACATGCCTATGTGTAGTAATAGATCATCTCCTGTCCTGGAAAGATCAGATTAAGGCAGTGTGCAAGAAAGCAAAGCAAATAATCCATTTCCTTTGCCGTTTAAGATCTTTTGGTGCCAGTAAAAGGATTCTTCTTTTGTTTTTCACCTCTGTTATCATGAGTGTTCTTCAATACTGTAGCACCAGCTGGTATGGATGTCTGTCTGTAGCGCTAAAGTCACAAATGTCACAACAACTATACATTCTCAAAGATTGTTGGACAGGAACTTCAAGAACTGTATACCTCCATGTATAATAACAGCATGCTGAGACTGGCAAAAAACACGTCAAACACCAGTCACGTTTTATATAGTGAATACAGTCTACTGCACTCAGGAAGGACATACAAGGCATCACCTTTCAAGAGGGTCAGACTAAAAAAGTCCTTGGTCCATCAATTGACTTTAATGCTCAACCAGGAGCAAAACCAGAGATAGGCTGAGTGGGGGACAAGTGCCCTCGACTATTATGTTTCCATGTTGTCAATATGTGTCATGTCAATGTGTGATATACTGTATGTTCTTCTTCTGTTGCATAAAACGGCTGCTGGGTCGCAAGACAAATTTCAGCACTGCTGACAAATAAAATTCATGTTCATGTTTTTGTGAAGAGCTGTCTCAAGCAGAACAGTGAATTTGAAGCTAATATTTTTTTTGCTTTAGTAACACCTCAAACATCTCAACAGTGGTTTATGGGGTGGCCGCGGCTCAGCAGTAGACCAGACGTCTTGAAGACCAGACATCGCCCAGACATTGGCGGTTTGATTCCCACTCCCGCCAAGACATCCTCCCGTGTGTGGGCTGACAGTGGGAGGTGTCAGCTCACCTCCCAGACACTGCCTAGGCTTCCTTGAGCAAGGCGCCGTCCCCCCCACAAGCTGCTCATTTGGGGTGCGATTCCTCATGCGACCCTCCACTCTGCCTCCCCCTATATACTGTATATATACTAATTGCATGCCTACAGGCTCCTAGTGTTTTGTGTGTTATATGCAGTATATATATATATATATATACAGTGGTACCTCTACTTACGAATGTCTCTATATATGAAATTTTCTACTTACAAAACGCTTCAACAGGAAAAAATTGCCTCCAGTTACAAAAGAAATTTAGAGTTAGGAAAGGTAAAAATACAGTATGGGCTGCTACTTGCAGCTCCCCAAGGTTCCTGAACGCAACATTCTTACAGCTGCTCTACCATTGGCTATTACCTAGCATCCTGGCATCCCATTGGCTAAGAGGGACCTCTGTGTGTAGCTAGATAGGTGTCTCTGCAGCGTCCAAAGCATTCGGTCCGCATGTTACAACCCTGCTGAATATGACTATGGTGAGAAATGGCAGTAACATAAACCAAAAACCCGGATGTTAAGTAAACAAACTCGAGCAGCTGAAAATGGAAATAAAGTGGAGCAAACACAAAAGACTTTTCAGTTGTAACGGCTGTTTTTATATATTTCAACACAAGACTGGAGCACAAAACCGGTGAGACTGCCAAACTGAAAATGATGTCACATGGTCTAGGGCAATGGATGTCAAAATTAACAAAAATAATCTAGAACAGAAACACCAACTTGACAATGCAGGTAACTAAACAAAATAATAACCCTGCCTACCTACACTACTGAGATAGTCAGAAACTGACCAAAAATACAATAGAAAGACAACATCCTCCGAACTAGTGTTTCTAGACAGAGGAATACTAAGTGTGGTAATGTATAGAGGCCTCTGTCTAGCTACCCCTAGACCATGGACTAACAACATACAAATAACTAACAAAGGATAACTAAACTAAAATGGCAGTACTCACCACACAGAACATGAAACCGAGATAGACAGAAGAGGAGCTGAGATGAGATGTGAAATAGATGAAACCTGAGAGATGAGATAGATTCAAGATGTAGCTTTTGGAGATGAGACAGATTCAAGATGTAGCTTATTCTTGAATGGCAAACAAAGAACTTATATATCGGGTGTGTTTGGGGCGGAACATGCAATTCCAGGTAATTGTGGTAACTGGCTGCAGGTGGAGTGATCAGCAGGTAAATTGGAAGCTCCTTGTTGGACAGCTCCAGGCAAGCACTAGAGCTGGATTGGGTGCTCTGGGCCTAGAGAAAACACAGGACACGGACACACCACACCTATCTCTCCCACATACACCCACATGCACATTCACAGCTGCACACAGTACTCACAAAATACACACGTAGGCATACGTAACACATCAACCCACAAGAACAAACATGTACTGGTTACATACATGTTTGTTTAAAACAAACCTGGAACAACCTGCATGGATATAACTAAACTACAGTACGCATCTATAGTGCAGTTGTCCCCGTGATCACACACCCTTCAAGCCTCTAATGTGCACGTGATAAAGCATCCGCCAAAACATTATCTGTACCCTTCTTATGTCGTATTTCCAGGTTGTAGTTCTGGATCACAAGAGCCCAACGCATTAAGCGCTGGTTCTGGTTGTACATTCTTGTTAAAAACACTAAGGGATTATGATCGGTGTACACCAACACAGGGGCGGAGCTAGATCCTACGTACACTTCGAATGTTGCAGTGCCCACAATAGAGCAAGGGCTTCCTTCTCTATAGTGGAATAGCTTAGTTGGGCCTTGTTAAACTTTTTTGAAAAGAAACGGAGGGGGTGATCAAATACGCCTGTACTTTCTTGAAGTAACACGGCACCAGCTTCCAGAGCGCTCGCATCAACCTCCAGTTTAAATGGAAGTTTAAAGTCTGGAGCGGCTAATACCGGGGCACTATATAACAGCGCCTTGGCGCTCTCAAAGGCATGTTGACATTCAGCAGACCAGCTGAACCGTCGGGCTGAACTAAGAAGACTAGTTAAGGGGGCTATAACTGAACTAAAATTCCTACAAAAGGAGCGATAATAACCATGCCTATGAACCGGAGAAGCTCATGCTTGGTCTTAGGCACAGGAAAGGTAGCTATAGCCTTAACCTTATCCTCCAAAGCTTTAACTGTACCCTGTCCAACCTGCTTCCCTAGATATGTGACTGTTGCTTTACCAAATTCACATTTTGCAAGGTTAACAATTAACAAAGCATTTGCAAGCCTATCAAACACTAACTTTAATATCCTGGTGTGTTCCTCCCAAGTGTCTGTATACACAACCAGGTCATCAAGATAGGCATTGCATCGGGGAACATCTGACAGTACAGCGTTAACCAGCCTTTGGAAGGTGGCTGGAGCATTATGCATCCCAAAGGCCAGAACATTATACTGCAGGAAATCAGGCGTTACAAAGGCTGAGATAGTGGAAGCACGAGGGGTTAATGGGACCTACCAGTACCCTTTGAGAAGGTCAAGTTTGCCAACAAAACGCGCAGAACCGATGTTGTCAATACAGTCCTCCATCCGTGGGAGCGGATAGGAATCTGGGACTGTAACAGCATTTACCTTTCTGAAGTCAGTGCAGAACCTGGATGTACCATCGGGCTTGGGTACCAACAAGCACGGCGAACTCCAAGGACTTGAGCTGCTACAGGCTAGGTTGTTTTCTAGTAAGTATTTAACTTCCTCTTTCATAATAGCACATTTTGTAGCATTGACACAGTAGGGATGCTAACGGATTGGTGCCGAGTTGGTCACGTCAATATCGTGCTGGATGACTGTAGTGCGGGTTGGAGCATCACTAAAAATCATAGGATAATCACGAAGCAGTTTCACAATATCCCTGTACTGCTCATCACTGAGGTGGCTTAAGTGAGTTTGTAAGTTGGTCAATATTTCTGAATTGGATAACCTGGCGCATTGCTGTGAAGCATTCCGTAGCACTAGGCCATCCTCATCACTGTCTGAGCGATATACCGTGGACACGGGGACAACAGTTGGGTGAGACACTCCTCTGGCTGAGGTCTAGTATGATACAGCTTCAGCATGTTGATGTGTCATACTCTAGACTTATGTCTACGGTCAGGTGTACAAAGGATGTAGTCGGTGTCGCTGAGCTTCCCCTCAATGGTATACGGACCTGAAAAACGGGCAGACAGTGATAAGCCTTGAATTGGCAGAAGAGCCAGCACTTGATCTCCAACATTAAACGAGCGTACCACAGCGCCTCGATCATAACGAACCTTCATGGTGCACTGGGACGTGCCAAGTCCCTCCTTCGCTAGAGCGCAGGCCTGATGTAGACGCTCTCGAAACTTACTAACATACGTTAGCACATTGATGGACTTAGTGGCCGGACCTGAGGACATCACCTGCTCTTTCAGGACCTGCAGAGGGCCCCGAACAGTGTGCCCGAAAACCAATTCGGCCGGACTAAAACCAAGAGACTCTTGCACAGCCTCTCCAGGTGCAAACAAAGCAAAGGGGACACCCTCGTTCCAGTCTTTCCCACTCTCCAAACAATACTTGCGTAGCACTGACTTCAGAGTCTGATGCCAGCGTTCCAAGGCACCTTGTGATTGTGGATGGTATGCTGAAGAAACCTTGCGTGTTATACCTAATATCGCCATCACCTGTTTGAAAATGCGTGACAGGAAATTAGAACCTTGGTCAGTCTGGAGGGTTTTAGGAAAACCAAAAGTGGAAAAAAACTTTGTCAATGCTTTGACTACTGCCCTTGTGGTAATTACACGAAGTGGTATCGCCTCTGGGAATCGAGTGGTGGCACACATAATGGTCAGTAAATATTGGTTACTGGATTTACTTCGCAGCAAAGGCCCCACACAGTCAACAATGACCTAGCTGAAGGGTTCCCCTACTACTGGGATTGGATGCAGAGGGGCAGGTGGAATAGCTTGGTTTGGCTTTCCTCCAACCTGGCAACTGTGGCAAGACCCACAATACTGGACCACCATGGATTTTAATTTAGGCCAGAAAAAATGTTGTATCACTCGATTGTGATGTCACATGGTCTAGGGCAATAGATGTTGTCAAAATTAACAAAAATAATCTAGAACAGAAACACCAACTTAACAATGCAGGTAACTAAACAAAATAATAACCCTGCCTACCTACACTACTGAGACAGTCAGAAACTGACCAAAAATACAATAGAAAGACAACATCCTCCGAACTAGTGTTTCTAGACAGAGGAATACTAAGTGTGGTAATGTATAGAGGCCTCTGTCTAGCTATCCCTAGGCCATGGACTAACAACATACAAATAACTAACAAAGGATAACTAAACTAAAATGGCAGTACTCACCACACAGAACATGAAACCGAGATAGACAGAAGGAGAGCTGAGATGAGATGTGAGATAGATGAAACCTGAGATGAGATAGATTCAAGATGTAGCTTTTGGAGATGAGACAGATTCAAGATGTAGCTTATTCTTGAATGGCAAACAAAGAACTTATATATCGGGTGTGTTTGGGGCGGAACATGCAATTCCAGGTAATTGTGGTAACTGGCTGCAGGTGGAGTGATCAGCAGGTAAATTGGAAGCTCCTTGTTGGACTGCTCCAGGCAAGCACTGGAGCTGGATTGGGTGCTCTGGGCCTAGAAAAAAACAAAAAAAAAACACAGGACACAGACACACCACACCCATCTCTCCCACATACACCCACATGCACATTCACACCTACACACAGTACTCACAAAATACACACGTAGGCATACGTAACACCGCACCCCATGAGGTCTTCTGATAGTTTTACGCAAATATATTAACTTTTGAGTGTGGACCCCAAGAAAGTGATGGAGAAAAGAGGAAAATAAAAGTCGAAGAAAAGAGTTTTTTTGTTCATACAAACAAAGCAAGAGATAATAGAAAAGCATGAAAAAAGGATGCGTTTGGTTTATCTCGCCAAAGAATATGGCCGTAATGCACCTACAATCACCACGTTATATAAACAGAAGGAAGTTTAAGGAGTTTAAGGATATCGCGTGGGTGGTTGGAGAAGTTCAAATGGAAGACTGGAATTCATTCTGTTGTTCGGCATGGTGAGGCAAGAGCGCATGAACCAAAGAGGGCAAAAAACAATGAGATCAGCAGTTAAAAGGTAAATGACCATCATTTTTATTCTTTACTCTATACTTTGTTTTTTACGTTATGCACAACTCTCATTTATTGTGTAATAATCTAATCGTAACATGTATGTTACATGTTTTGATGCATTTTTATGCTCTATAAAACATTTATGTCTGAATTTTGGGGGGCTTGGAATGGATTAGGGCATTTCCATGGAAAACGCGTCTCTACTTACAAAATTTTCTACTTACAAAATTTCTTCCAGAACCGATTAATTTTGTAAGTAGAGGTACCACTGTAATATACAGTATATATACACACACATACACACACACACACACATACACACATATATATATATATATATATATATATATATATTAGGGCTGTCAGGCGATTAAAAAAATTTATCTAATTAATTACAGGATTTGTAATTAATTAATCTAATTAATCGCATTTTCATCTCATACCTGCTAAAGGCCCCCAAATAAAGAATTTGAATTCTAGGACATGACAAAATTGTAGTGCATGACTAATCAATAGAATACACCAAGAAGAGAAGATTTGAAGTCCACATTTTTATTGGTTTAAGTGTGCTTTATAAATGAAATTCAAAAGAAAAAAGGTCAAGCACATCAGAAAACCAATTAGGCCAGGTGCATTTCTCAAAAATGCAATACAAATACAGTTAAATAAAATAAATACAATTCAGAAATAAAATAAGGCTGTCTCGAATAGGCATATAAGCAGAATCTCAATCAAAATGATACTAAAGCTGACTCAATACAGCAATTCAAAATGAATCGTATAACATGCCTCTAAATAAGGCAACATCGATAGCAAGATGCCAACAGGCTTTTCCTTTAAAAGGGTAAGCTAACGTTACAGGAACTGACAACAGACAACTCTATGTATCCTTGACATGTTTTGCATTTAAATGATACAATAGGCTGGAGCTGCTTCGGTGAGATGAAAATTCTTTTACAAAAGGTACAAATAATAATAATAATGGATTAGATTTATATAGCACTTTTCTGGACACTCAAAGACACTTTACATTGGATCCATTATTCATTCACTCCTCATTCATACTGGGGATGGTAAGCTACGTGTGTAGCCACAGCTGCCCTTGGGCAGACTGACGGCCTACGGCGCAGATTGGCAGCGCAGAATCACTTTGTTTTTGTTGATAGTCCCGTCTTTGTTCTTTTTATAAATAAACTTTCTGCCCAAAGGTCCGAATGGGCTTGCCTCGCTCTCCTGTGTCGCTTTCATCTCTGTTGTCAGTCACCCTGCTTTTGACTCGTGGCGCAGGTACGAAGTGCGTACCACTGCAGCCTACGGGTCACTCAATATGCCAAATTTAAAATGCTTGCGCATAGACTTGCCCCTCACGATTAATTGCGTTAATTTTTATACAGCGTTAATTTGCAGCGTAATTAATTAATCTAATTAACGCGTTAAAGTGACAGCCCTAATATATATGTATATATATATATATAAAATAAAAAAGGGTTATGAATAAATCTATTACCTTATTACCTACAGTATATTACCTTATTTGGATGTGACAGCTAGACAAAGAGATCAGGAAGTGTCTTTAGAAGACCTCTATTCTATTCTCCTGGAATGACCTGACAAAATGCCTTGAAAACATGTTTTGTGAAACTGCAGTTGTACCCAGATAATGGAACCAGGACTGGTTGGAACCGATCTCAAGGACACATCTGCTGAAGTCTCACGGGAAGGAGTTCTTCTTGTGGAGCTGAGTCTCACGGGAAGGAATTCCACAAGAAAACACCCCATCTTAGGACCCGCCTTCTGAGGAGTATAAATGCTAAGTGATCTCTTTGTCTCGTTGCACTTAAGCCCTGTTATTTTACTTGTAAGACTTCTGTGCCCAGAATATTCTGTAATGAAGCTTCGAAGAAGCATTTTCCAGTCCTTATTCGTGAACCAACATTCTCACCACCCGAAATCAAACGAACGCGCGGAGGCTGCTGAAGAGGATTGCCTCCAACAGTATATATATATATGCACACACACACACACACACACACACACACACACACACACACACACACACACACACACTGATGGCACCGTGATGGGCGCCTCGGTGTTTCGGTGCGCTCTTGTTTTTCTTCTTTTGAGCTTTAATTCGTTTTTCTCCCACTCTGGTGGCCACTACTCCAGGGAAGCTCTCATGGCCATCAGAGCTACTACTCTGGAGGATTTATTTCCGACTTTCTGGCCTCAACTGCAGTTTTAATGCCAATTCTGGCCAAGAAGGCTAGCAGCAAGGAGGACGCAGCAGAAGAGGAAAGCGTGCAGTTGTGCTGGTGCGTCTCTGCTGGCGTGGATTACGCACAGCGCTCCCCGGGATATTCCTCTCTAACGTGTGCTCACTCTGCAACAAAATGGACGAGCTGAGATTGCTGATAAACACGAACAGGGATATTTCCACGTCCTGCGTCTTGTGCTTTACGGAAACTTGGCTGTGTGATCTCATTCCGGACTCTGTGGTTCAGCTGAGTGGGTTCGATCTCTACAGAGCGGACAGCGACACGGCGCTTTCCAGACTTCAGCCATTGTCCCAGTCCCCAAGAAGACAAGGATGACAGGACTTAATGACTACAGACCCGTCACTCTGACATCTGTGGTCATGAAGTCCTTTAAGCGCCTTGTCTTGACCCGCCTCAAGGACATTACTGGCAACCTCCTGGACCCTCTGCAGTTCGCCTACAGAGCCAACAGATCTGTAGACGATGCTGTAAACATGGCACTACACTTTGTCCTCCAGCACCTGGACTCCCCAGGATCCTACACCAGGATTCTGTTTGTGGACTTCAGCTCTGCTTTCAATACAATCGTCCCAGCTCTGCTCCATGACAACCTCTCCCAGCTGAATGTGCCTGACTCTATGTGCAGGTGGATTACGGACTTTCTGACAGACAGACAGCAGTTCGTGAGGCTGGGGAAGCATGTCTCCGACACCCGGACCATCAGCACTGGATCCCCTCAAGGCTGCGTTCTCTTCCCCTCTGCTCTTCTCCCTGTACACCAACTGCTGCACATCTGGTCACCAGTCTGTCAAACTCTTGAAGTTTGCTGACGACACCACCCTCATTGGCCTCATTTCTGATGGGGATGAGTCGGCCTACAGAATTGAGTTGGACTGGCTGGTATCATGGTGCAGCAGGAACAACCTGGAGCTCAACGCTCTCAAAACAGTGGAGATGATAGTGGACTTTAGAAAAGACCCTCCTGCCCTCCCCCCCGTCATCATCTGTGACACTCCAGTGACCCCTGTAGAGTCCTTCCGCTTCCTGGGCACCACCATCTCCCAGGAGCTCAAATGGGAGCAGAACATCAGCTCCCTCACCAAGAAGGCTCAGAAGGGGATGATTCTGATTCCTCTCGTCTCACACCAACTACCTTCATGTCCTCTTTCACTACATCCATAAACTTCCTCTTTGGTCTTCCTCTACGCCTCTTGCCTAGGTAATATTAGATCATGTTGGACCGTAGTGGCGGCCTCATGCATCTAGGTAATATTAGGTCATGTTGGACCATATTGGCGGCGCACCCGGGGTGCAGCGGCTCTGGACCAACACTCCATCTGGCTTTTGAAATTTCATTGTACCGTCTGTGTATGTGTATAATGACAAATAAAGAAAGTTTGACTTTGACTTTTTTGACTTTGCCTGGCAGTTCAAAACTCAGCATCCTTCTACCAATATATTCACTATCTCTCCTCTGGACATGTCCAAACCATCTCAGTCTGGCCTCTCTGACTTTATCTCCAAAACCTCTAACATGTGCTGTTCCTCTGATGTACTCATTCCTGATCCTATCCTTCCTGGTCTCTCCCAGAGAGAACCTCAGCATCTTCATCTCTGCTACCTCCAGCTCTGTCTCCTGTCTTTTCCTCACGGACAGTGTCTCTAGACCAAACAACATCGCTGGTCTCCTACAGTTTTGTATACCTTTCCTTTCATTTTAGCTGAAACTCTTCTATCACACATCACACCTGACACTTTTCTCCACCTGTACCATCCTGCCTGTACATGCTTCTTCACCTCTTTTCCACACTCTCCATTGCTCTGGACTGTTGACCCTAAGTACTTAAAATCCTCCACCTTCTTGATCTCTTCTCCCTGTAACCTCACTCTTCCACTTGGGTCCCTCTCATTCACACACGTACTCTGTCTTACTGCGGCTAACCTTCATTCCTCTCCTTTCCAGGACAAACCTCCACCTCTCTAGCTTCTCCTCCACATGTTCCCTGCTCTCACTGCAGATCACAATGTGGGACAAAGAAAGTAGTCTTCTTCCTCTTTGACAAACACATGATTGTTTTTTGCTGTCACAGCTATAATGAATCTTTTTTACTTATTTAGTGGGGGGGGGGTCTTCTTTATGACTTGCGTGTAATAAAGATTTACTTTTTTAAGAAAAACATCTGCCGGTTGGTTTTCTGTGGCTAGTTGGTACCGAACAAATTTAAAATCCTGTGAGGCTGGAGTCGGGTGTTCCAAAATCTGACATCTTCATACGTAGTATAAAAATGACATCTAATTGTGTGTGTGTGGGAAGTGAAGTATAATTCTATGCACGTATCACAGACGAACACAAACAGCAAGCATGGCACCATGTCATACAACCAGTAAATAAGAAGGTAAACCTGGACTCTAATCAAATCATCAAACTTCTGCAAACTCAGTCACTTCTCTTGTCTCTCTCTCCTTCTCTCTCTCTCTCTCTCACACACACGCACACACACACACACACACACACACACACACACACACACACACACACACACACACACACACACACACATTTTCAAATTTTTATCAGTATCCAAATTTTCTTACAACGTTTCACCAAATTAAAATGGCGCTAATCTTAAAAGTTGCTTGCTATGTAATTCCACCTTCATTACTACACCATCATTAATTCAAGTTTAATTTTATTTCAGTTTTCTAGGTTGTGATTCCAATTTTTAGTCCGTAGATGTTTATGGTCAGGGGTCGTTTCTTGTGGGTAAAATTCTAGAAATTTGAATTGCAGGATGAATTAACATAATGACGGAATGAATTAACATAATAGATGATTTCATCATCATAATGGGAAAAGTGCGACCAAGCATTGGGTTTTGTTTTATTAATCAGTTTTCTGAGTCAGAGGGTTCTGTTGGGTTCTGTTGGGTTTCAGTGCGACAATTTGTGATAGGATAGGATGGCGGCGCGTGCACATGCAGCGGCTCCTCTCTCTCCCACAAGAGCGATTATTTTGTGTTTTTTTTTACTGCCTGTGGGTCTGAGAAGTGTAATTTCATCTGTGCTGTATGTCGTGCATATATGGTACATTTGACGATAAAGTTGACTATAACTATGACTTCTTCTTCTTTTCCTTTTGGCTTTTCCCTTCAGGGGTCGCCACAGCGAATCAACCGCCTCCATCTAACCCTGTCTTCTGCATCCTCTTCTCTCACACCAACTACCTTCATGTCCTCTTTCACTACATCCATAAACCTCCTCTTTGGTCTTCCTCTAGGCCTCCTGCCTGGCAGTTCAAAACTCAGCATCCTTCTACCAATATATTCACTATCTCTCCTCTGGACATGTCCAAACCATCTCAGTCTGGCCTCTCTGACTTTATCTCCAAAACCTCTAACATGTGCTGTCCCTCTGATGTACTCATTCCTGATCCTATCCTTCCTGGTCACTCCCAGAGAGAACCTCAGCATCTTCATCTCTGCTACCTCCAGCTCTGTCTCCTGTCTTTTCCTCAGTGACACTGTCTCTAGACCAAACAACATCGCTGGTCTCACCACAGTTTTGTACACCTTTCCTTTCATTTTAGCTGAAACTCTTCTATCACACATCACACCTGACACTTTTCTCCACCCATTCCATCCTGCCTGGACACGCTTCCTCACCTCTTTTCCCCACTCTCCATTGCTCTGGACTGTTGACCCCAAGTACTTAAAATCCTCCACCTTCTTGATCTCTTCTCCCTGTAACCTCACTCTTCCACTTGGGTCCCTCTCATTCACACACATGTACTCTGTCTTACTGCGGCTAACCTTCATCCCTCTCCTTTCCAGGACAAACCTCCACCTCTCTAGCTTCTCCTCCACCTCTTCCCTACTCTCACTGCAGATCACAATGTCATCTGCAAACATCATAGTCCATGGAGATTCCTGTCTAACCTCGTCTGTCAGCCTGTCCATCACCATAGCGAACAAGAAGGGGCTCAGAGCTGATCCCTGATGCAGTCCCACCTCCACCTTGAACTCCTCTGTCACACCTACAGCACACCTCACCACTGTCTTACAGTCCTCATACATGTCCTGCACCGCTCTAACATACTTCTCTGACACTCCAGACTTCCTCATACAATACCACAGTTCCTCTCTGGGCACCCTGTCATAAGCTTTCTCCAGATCTACAAAAACACAATGCAGCTCCCTCTGGCCTTCTCTGTACTTCTCTATCAACATCCTCAAAGCAAATACTGCATCTGTAGTACTCTTTTTTGGCATGAAACCATACTGCTGCTCACAAATGCTCACTTCTGCCCTTAGTCTAGCTTCCACTACTCTTTCCCATAACTTCATTGTATGGCTCATCAGCTTTATTCCTCTGTAGTTGCCACAACTCTGCACATCTCCCTTGTTCTTAAAAATGGGCACCAGCACACTTCTCCTCCACTCCTCAGGCATCTTCTCACTATCTAAGATCCTGTTGAACAACCCAGTCAGAAACTCTACTGCCACCTCTCCTAGACACTTCCAAACCTCTACAGGTATATCATCAGGACCGACTGCCTTTCCACTCTTCATCCTCTTCAGTGCTCTCCTCACTTCATCCTGGCTAATCTTTGCTACATCCTGGTCCACAACAGTCACCTCTTCTAGTCTTTGTTCTCTCTCATTTTCCACGTTCATCAACTCCTCAAAGTACTCTTTCCATCTTCCCATCACACTGCTGGCACCTGTCAATAGACTTCCATCCCTATCCTTAATCACCCTAATCTGCTGCACGTCCTTCCCATCTCAATCTCTCTGTCTTGCCAGCCTGTATAGATCAGTCTCTCCCTCCTTACTGTCCAATCTAGCATACAAGTCATCATAAGCTTCTTGTTTGGCCTTTGCTACCTCTACCTTCACCTTACGCTGTATCTCCCTGTACTCCTGTCTACTCTCCTCAGTCCTCTCAGTGTCCCACTTCTTCTTAGCTAACCTCTTTCTTTGTATACACTCCTGTACCTCCTCATTCCACCACCAAGTCTCCTTATCTACTTTCCTTCCAGATGACACACCAAATACTCTCCTACCTGTCTCCCTGATCACATTAGCTGTAGTTGTCCAGTCATCTGGAAGCACCTCCTGACCACCCAGAGCCTGTCTAAACTCCTTCCTAAAGGTCATGCAACACTCTTCCTTTTTTAGCTTCCACCATTTCGTCTTCTGCTCTGTCTTTGTCCTCTTCATCTTCCTCACCACCAGAGTCATCCTACACACCACCATTCTATGCTGTTTGGCTACACTCTCGCCTACCACTACTTTGCAGTCACTGATCTCCTTCAGGTTACATCGTCTACACAAGATGTAGTCTACCTGTGTGCTCCTACCACCACTCTTATAGGTCACCCTATGTTCCTGCCTCTTCTGGAAGAAAGTATTCACTACAGCCATTTCCATCCTTTTTGCAAAGTCAACTACCATCTGTCCTTCTGCGTTCCTCTCCTGGATACCAAACCTGCCCATCACTTCCTCATCACCTCTGTTACCTGCACCAACATGTCCATTGAAGTCTGCACCGATGACAACTCTCTCACTTCTAGGTATGCTCTGCATCACTTCATCAAAGTCCAACCAGAATTTCTCCTTCTCCTCCAGCTCACATCCTACCTGTGGGGCATACCCACTAACAACATTGAACATCACACCTTCTATTTCTAGCTTCAGACTCATCACTCTATCCGACACTCTTTTTACCTCCAGGACATTCCTAACAAACTCCTCCTTCAAGATAACTCCTACTCCATTTCTCTTTCTATCTACACCATGATAGAACAACTTGAACCCTGCTCCTAAACTTCTAGCCTTGCTACCTTTCCACCTGGTCTCCTGGACACACAGTATGTCTACCTTCCTCCTCTGCATCATGTCGACCAACTCTCTACCTTTTCCTGTCATAGTTCCAACATTCAACGTCCCTACTCTTAGTCCTATACTCTTGGCGCTCCTCTTCTGTTTCTTCGTGCGAACGCACTTTCCTCCTCTCCTTCTTCGACCAACAGTAATCCAATTTCCACCGGCGCCCTGTAGGTCAACAGCGCCGATGGCGGTCGTTGTTAACCCGGGCCTCGACCGATCCGGTATGGAAGTCATGTGTTTGATTCGCATCTTTGATTTGGCAAAAGTTTTACGCCGGATGCCCTTCCTGACGCAACCCTCTGTATTTATCCGGGCTTGGGACCGGCACAATAAGACACTGGCTTGTGCCCTCTTGCGGCTACATTTGACTATAACTATGACTATGACATATAAAATATACTGGCAGTACCGACCAACACGAATCAAAACCAATTGGTCAAATACTCCTGAATGAAGACAGATTATGTTTCTATAAAGCCTGCATTTCATTTAAGGTACTATTTATGATAAAGACCCCAGAAAATAAAAAGGGGCAGCCATGATGATCACAGTGTGATAACGAGAAAACAAAGAGTGAACACAAGGCTGGAAACAGAAAGAAAAGAAAGGAAGGGGAGGGGATGCAAGGATGGGAGTAATTGGCAATGGTGCAAGTGGAAGAAGTAGAGAGAGAGGATTCAAAAGTGAGGCTTGACGTGTACAGAGAGGGAAAGGGGTAAAGAAAGGGTAAGGGTGGGAGGAGTGGGATAGGAACAAGTATGGAATGTGGAAATAAGATGGAGCAAGTGATTGTTCCTGGTTTGATATCCTTTCTTCTTCTTTTCCTTTCAGAATATTTTAAACAGAACAACTAGGTATCTACAGTATATACAATGTATGTTTTTATATATATGACGCAGACACGAAAGGATCTTTATTAAAAAGTACTTAAGTGCCCAAATTCTACCACAAGTTTCTGCATAGGGGTTCTGTTTATTGTTTTCCTCCTTACGCAAAAGTTTGTGGAAAAATAGACGCAATGTTCCTCTTTCACACTTCAAAGACCAACTGAAAGAAACCCCAACAAAAATACTTTATATAACCTATCAACAAGAAATACATGATGGATATCCTCACATTTAGGCAGTGGGGATCTGTAAATTCTTCAGCGGTTGTTGCATTCTTTACATTAAGGGGACGGAGACAGTCAGTACGATCCTACTGGGATAATGCTGTAACTGAGGCTGATAGACATACTAATGTGTGGATTAAAATGTCAACTAGCAATAATTGCGCCTTGGATAAACCTCATAGGCTATGATACTGCCACTGTGCAAAGTCATGCCACAGAGTATTTTCATGTTCTTGTTCCTGTGGTTGATTCAATAAGATCCTAAAACAACTGACAAACTCCACAAAGTATTTGCTGATGTGATGATGTCCTCATGTGATGTTTTACTGTGAGGAACCAGAAGCAGACCGCTCAGATTTTTTTACCAGTCAGTTGGGAGAGCTTCTCAGTTTTTAAAGTGCTCAGCTGTCTAAAACAGTCACATGTATCCCCCACAGACACACACACACACACACACACACACACACACACACACACACACACACACACACACACACACACACACACACACACACACACACACACACACAGACAGGGCTGGGCCACGTTGGCTTGTTGGCATTACTCATCTCAATCTCCCACCTGTTGGATCCTCATTTGGAAAGTTTAGCATGTTGAGAACAGGACGTCACGGCTGGTCGAAAAAGTTCCAAGAAGTTTGAAGCTGCAGGGAGCCGTCTTGGGTTTATCTGAACCACCTGATTTTCAGAAGACGTGGAAATCAAGTTTAACGGTCAGTTGGACACTTTTAATTTTCTTGAACGTGTGACTTTTAAAGTAGAATTAAGACTTACGTCCCCATAGCCATCTTTAATTCTGGCCTGAAATCTGCTGAACGTTTTTTTGTTCATGATCTTAACATAGAGAGCAACCTGAGAAGGGGGAAACCATCTGAAGTCACAGTGGATGCACTCATCATAAATCTTGTACCATATGCGTGATGGGCCCTGTTTTAACCGAGCTGTGATCGAGTTACGTCTCTTGGACTGAGTGCAGTGTCACTGTGTCTTCAAGATGTAATGCAGAGCAAGAACAGACGATTAGTGAATTCACACAAATTAATTTTTTAAATTAGAAATCTGTGCAGATTTAGACAGAGTTACAGACTAATGTTTAAGATAAGAGATGTTTCAATATTAGGAGCCTGCAGGGCTTGACTGTGGGAGAGTCTGTGAAAACTGCAGAAATGATGCTCTCGTGTTCTCTGCAGTGCCATCTGCTGGAAAGACTGAGTATCTGGAGGAACTGGACCTCGACAAACAGGACACAATGGCTAATTATGACTCGTAAGTTCTCGCTCTGCCCCTACATGAGCTGGCGACGCGTCTGCAGTGTACCCTGCCTCTCCTTTGTAATCAGCTGGGATAGGCTCCAGCAACACCTGAGACCCACAAGGTGGACAAGTGAAGATGAGACGCAGATGAATAGATGGATGGATAGCAGCTCTCTCTCTCTCTCCCTCTCTCTCTCTCTCTCTCACACACACACACACACACATACACACACACACACACACACACACACACACACACACACACACACACACACACACACACACACACACACACATAAATGTGATAAATATAAAAGCCTCAAAAGTGTGGTACGTGACATCTGTGGCCATCTGACAGATATAATTGTCTTTTGCTTTCCAACATTTCTATCTTGATTCTAATCTTTACGATCTGATGCTGACAGGTTGGATGACAAGCACTCTGTGGATATTCATGAGAACCCACCTCTCCCTGATAATGTGGTGAAAGAGGAGGACAACACGGTGAGACATCCTATATCAACAGCTGACCATGTGGCAAGCACGTTTATATACCAGATCTCTAGTAAACTGATTTATCAGGGCCAACTGTGAACAAAAAGTGATACATATTTCTACATTTATAGACAGTTTGCACATGCTGTTGATGGAATTGCTGCCAATATGACACCATTAAATACACATGAGATGAATCAAAGTAAAAAATAGAACCAATGAAAAATGATCCTAGTGGTCAGGGTGAGGTCCATGCCAGTGGTCTGTGGAGTACTTTTCATGTTGTGGGAACTGCAAAAAATAATTATACATTTCATTTGTGCATAAAACATGACATTGTTGCTCTTATTGGTATGTTTCCATATTAAATCCTTCCTTTGTTCTAGCAAAAGTGTGAAATAACCTGTATTGTTAATGTATTTAAAGATGTATTCACAGTAAACTGGCTTCAATGAAATGGCTAAATTGAGTTGCGGAGTGCTGGTGGTGTAATGTGTGAACTGTCTCCAGTATTATCGGTTATTGTGGTGTGAATCCACAGCCAGACACCACAGGACACCCCTAATCCTTCCAGTGATGAGGAGTCAGTCAGTTCAGTCGGTCAGGCGTCCCTTTGTGTGTTTGTGCGTGTGTGTGTGTGTGTGTGTGTGTGTGTGTGTGTGTGTGTGTGTGTGACATGCTCATAGCTCTGATTAAACAGAACGCAGAATAAGCATTACACATTTTTAAAGTGAGTTGGACATTCTGTTGTTTGCTATTTGGGAGTCTTTTGACATCTAAGGCCCTTCATATTCATTCCATGTATGGTGTCTGCATGTGGTTATGGAAAGTATATAATATGAAGCATGATTGTGAATTTATTTGTGACATCTAGTAAAATGAAAATGTGAACTAGAGATAAAAGTCGTCATTCCTGGAGGCTCTGACTGCTGGTGGGATACGGTTCGTGTGTGAACACCAGACAGATTCTTTATAACTCAGACTGGATGGTTCAGTATTAATAGATTTGGTCTTATATAAATGTGGGTGGCTGTGGGTGGTTCAAGATAAGGTATGTAATTTCTTCATACTGAATTTTTCTTCTTCTCCTTTCGGATTTTCCCTTCAGGGTCTCCACAGCGAATCAATTGCCTCCATCTAACCCTGTCTTCTGCATCCTCTTCTCTCACACCAATTACCTTCATGTCCTCTTTCACTACATCCATAAACACCCTCTTTGGTCTTTCTCTAGGCCTCCTGCCGGACAGTTCAAAACTATATCTCCTCTGGACATGTCCAAACCATCTCAGTCTGGCCTCTCTGACTTTATCTCCAAAACCTATAACATTCCTCATTCCTGATCCTATCCATCCTGGTCACTCCCAAAGTGAACCTCAGTATCTTCATCTCTGCTACCTCCAGCTCTGCCTCCTGTCTTTTCCTCAGTGACACTGTCTATAGATCAAATAACATCGCTGGTCTCAACACAGTTTTGTACACCTTTCCTTTCATTTTAGCTAAAACTTTTCTATCACACGTCACAAGTGACACTTTTCTCCATCCGTTCCATCCTGCCTGTACACGCTTTTTCACCTATTTTCCATGCTCTCCATTGCTCTGGACTGTTGACCCTAAGTACTTAAATCCTTCACCTTCTTGATCTCTTCTCCCTGTAACCTCACTCTTCCACTTGGGTCCCTCTCATTCAGAGAAGGAAAGGGATAAAGAGAGGGTTAGGGTACTGTCTTACTGTGGCTAACCTTCATTCCTGTCCTTTACAGGACAAACCTTCACCTCTCTAGCTTCCCTTCCACCTGTTCCCTACTGTGACTAAAGAGCACAATGTCATCTGCAAACATCATAGTCCATGGAGATTCCTGTCAATATTACAGTTCCTCTCTGGACAACCTGTCATAAGCTTTCTCCATATCTACAAAAACACAATGCTGCTCCCTCTGGCCTTCTCTGTACTTCCCTATCAACATCCCCAAAGCAAATACTGCATCTGTAGTACTCTTTTTTGGCATGAAACCATACTGCTGCTCACAGATGTTCACTTCTGCCCTTAGTCTAGCTTCCACTACTCTTTCCCATAACTTCATTGTATGGCTCATCAGCTTTATTCCTCTGTAGTTGCCACAACTCTGCACATCTCCTTTGTTCTTAAAAATGGGCACCAGCACACTTGTCCTCCATTCCTCAGGCATCTTCTCACTATCTAAGATCCTGTTGAACAACCCAGTCAGAAACTATACTGCCACCTCTCCTAGACACTTCCATACCTCCACAGGTATATCATAGGACCAAGTACCTTTCCACTCTTCATCCTCTTCAATCCCCTCCTCAGGTCATCCTGACTAATCCTTGCTACTTCCTGGTCCACAACAGCCACCTCTTCTAGTCTTTGTTCTCTATCATTTTCCTCGTTCATCAACTCTTCAAAGTACTTTTTCCATCCTCCCATCACACTACTTTATTGCACATAATTCCTGTTAACTACTGACCAAGATTACTGAAAAAGTTATGAAGGCAGACTTAGGACACAGTCTGAGGGAAACCCCATTTCATTTAGGTGGCAGTCTGGATCCTTATTGAGACTTAAAGGAAAGAACGTTTTTGTGTCTAACTTGCCAGATAATATAATTTTGATTACATTTTTTAAAATAAATTAAATGACCTCTCAGTGTCTTATCTCAAGGTGTATTTCGTCTATGAGGAGGAGGTGGAGGAAGAAGAGAAAGATGAGCCAGCCCCCACAGAACCAGTCAAACCAGTCAATGACAGACCTCACAAATTCAAGGACCACTACTGCAAGAAGCCAAAGTTTTGTGATGTCTGTGCACGCATGATTGTTTGTACGTCCATTTTGTTTCATTTTTTTCTTGTAGGATTTTATGCATGACAAATTCATTGTATTTTATTTCATTTAAATTTCTGGATTACAGTATAAGGATTCTTAATTTGATTTTTTTTTTTAAAAAATTCTTCAGTAAACAATAAATTTGCATTGAGATGTAAGAACTGCAAAACCAGCATCCACCACCAGTGTCAATCCTACGTTGAGTTCCAGAGGTGTTTTGGGAAAATTGTGAGTTTCATGTTATAAAGTAATTCTACTTCAATGTTGTTGTTTTCTTGTTTTGATATTTACTGCTCAGTCTGTGTTTTTCCTCAACCTTTAGCCTCCAGGATTTAGAAGAGCCTACAGTTCTCCTCTCTACAGCAGTCAGCAAAATGCAACAGTCTCACAACTACTGCCCTTCTGTGAGTCCGTAATATGTTTAAATATTTCATATTTTTATTGCACCAAATCATTGTAATAAATCTGAACACTTATAAAAATGCTTCAAACATGAATTCCTTCCAGGGCCAGGTGTTTCTCAGTTTTACCTTTTATCAAAGGTGCAAATGCTAGGAAGATAATTTTCTAATCTAAATAATTAATATAAATGTTGGTCTGATTATTATCTTCAGGTTTAGTCCTTCTCAGGTTAATTCTTAATAAAAGCAGAAGCAAATCAAAACCATTCATCCGTTGATGCGGCTTTACAATCAATTCAATTAAAATTAATAACCTTCTTTTGTCTCAGTTTTATGTTCACAATTTTCTATTTATTGTCTGATTATCTTCAATTGCAGCACAATCAAACCGAACTGACCCTGTGTTTGAAACACTGCGTATCGGTGTCATCATGGCCAATAAAGAACGTAAAAAAAACTCAGAGGAGAAGAAGAATGTGAGTTTGACTGCATACACACACGCACGCAAGCACGCACGCACACATATGTATAACCACACATCATCTGCAAAATGGTTAACAGTCTGTTCAATACTAAAGCTCGAGTCATTATTCTGATTTATTCAGATGATGATGATGGAGGATGAGGAGTCCCAGCCAAAACAGGAGGATGAAGGCGGAGAAGGAGGTGAGGCTGGTGGAGATATAATGGCCAGTCATTCTACTGTATGATCCAGTTAACCTCTCTTGAAAGATATTTATGGTCAAAATAGTATCAAATATTGTGTATATGATCAAACAAGAGTGAATCACTTCCTCTTTGTTTCTGTGTCACGTTGTGTAGCACCAAATACAGAAGGAGACAAAAGAGGAGACAAAGCTCCTGCTGATGACAAGGTCAGAGATGGCAGAAATTGCCTTGATTGTATTGGTTAAAAAACAAAGTGATGATGATGATGATGATGACAAACTACTATTGAAGTTTAATGTGTGTTTTGTTGCGGTTAACAGAGTAAAAAACTTCCTCCAGGAAAGATCGGTGTTTTTAGCCAGTCTCACTACTACCTGGCTCTGTACCGCTTCAAGGCTGTAGAGAAAGATGACCTTGATGTCCAGTAAGAAGTCCACATCTTCACACTCACCTGAGTGGCATTTTGAGTTTTTAGGTTCCCTCTCTTCCATACTGTATCAGTTATCTGTGTTTTAATTTAATGTTTCAAATTTGGAATGAACAAATACCCTGCTTTTATCCCTAAGTGCTGGTGACCGCATCACAGTGATTGACGATTCAAATGAGGAGTGGTGGAGGGTGAGTTCCAGTCTCCCTCATGCAGCCATGATGATTTAAATAGGCAGCAAATTTTATTGACTGGTATGTGGTTTACGTTGTGTTAAAGTACTGCAGCAAAGATCAAGCCCCAAAACTTTGTCTTTATTCTAGAGAACTATGGTCAATGTTCACCACTTTGTAAAGTAAAACCCTAACCCTAACCCTAACACAAGGACAAAAATAATTAAATAATAAAGAAATAATTCACAATCTCAAGTTGTATATGTTGACGAGTAATCCTTCATGGTTGATCTTTTTTTTAAATAAAAAAATTAATTTAAAGTAGATTTTTTAAAAAATATTATAAACAAGCTTTGAGTACAGTAATTAAAATTATTTAATTGATTAATTAAAATGATTTAATTACTCATCTAAACAAATCTGGGAAAAAGCTTTTCCTTCTAGGTATATAATTTTGAGATATACGAGAAAACAATTCAAGATCTCGAATAAAATCCCTTCCCACACATGACTGGTTGGACTAGTGTTTTACATTTCAAAACTGAATCCAAAATATCCATCAAAATCACTCTAAATAATCTGACTGAACAAACAGACTGCAGTTAGTGATGTGATTGTGTACATATTTTGATGATAGTGAATTATATTTTGATCTAAACCGCCCATTCACTGATTGATCTAGTCTGACTGAGTCAAAGCTCCTGCAAACATTTTAATTCTTCTGTAAATCTGCTGTTCTTGCTTCTTCTACTGTCTACTACCCAGTGTCACATTGTACAACATATTTATGTATTGTATTACATAGACACAATAAACTACATTTACAACACTTTACTGTTTTTTTTTCTACTCCTCCAGGGAAAGATCAGAGAGCGAACGGGTTTTATTCCTGCCAGCTACATCATCAGGGTTCGAGCCGGAGAGAGGGTCTACAAGGTGACACGCTCCTTTGTTGGCAACAGAGAGATGGGACAAATCACACTGAAGAAAGACCAGGTCAGCGCACACACACACACACACACACACACACACACACACACACACACACACACACACACACACACATATGCACCTCGTGAGATGAATGAGGGGGACCCTGGGACAAATGATCAAGTTAGACTTTGTGGGTTAAATGGTTCCAGTCTTAATTTATCCAGACTTGAGGTGAACTTGATGAGTCGTGACGTGTGAAGGTTCGGCTGTCTGTCTCAAACTGTCAACAGGTCACCATATTTCCAAGGCAGAATTACTGAGCCATGCCAACAACTTGCTCTTTTTGTCCACAATATGTTGCATAAAGTATAAAATAACACAAAATGTTTAGATAAGGTGGAAACATATCATTGGAAGCCTTTTTAACCTAAAAATAATTATGCAGCTTATTATAAAGATGGTTTAAAGTTGATTGTATTTGATTTATTCCTTTTTCAGATGGAATTTTATAAACCAATCCAAAAAAAAAGTAAGACTGGCATTAACTTCATTTTTTTCTGTTTTCCAAGTTATAAGATCATGTAATTTATCTGCTGCTGGCTCTGATGGATTCACACAGTTACTCCCTCAGGCTCCAACATGTTTGCTCTGTTTTATACATCAGCTCCCAAACATGCAAAGTGACTTGCAGATTAGTTTCTACTCTGAATTGTTGTGTCATCTTGATAGATTTACTTCTGCTACTGTAAATATGTCTCCACCACGTGGACAAAAAGACAGACTCACAACAAACACTTGCACAGAATAAAGAATCAAAGAATCTCTTTGATCTACGTGTGTTTATTGTGTGTGTCTCCAGATCGTAGTGAAGAAGGGTGACGAGGTGAACGGTTACCTCAAAGTCAGCACTGGACGGAAGCTCGGCTTCTTCCCGGCCGATCTCCTGCAGGAGATCTAATGAGGGTCCTTCAGGTGTTGGTTTCATCAAACACTGTGGCCAACACACTTGTTCTCAGTCCAGAAATCAGTGATAACACCTCATACTTGAATTGTGACTTCAACACACTTTAGATTTTTATATTTTGTATTTTGTTTTTTTGTTAATATATCATAGATGAGGGACACGGTTTGTGTGATGGTTTGGATTGCATGTAAAGACACAGGAGGCACTACTGTACATGTCAGAGAAAAGGACGTAGCATTATTTATTTGGAGAAAGTGTTTCTTGTTTTGTTAAAATTTTGTAGAATAAGGACTCATGTCTGTGATGCCAGAATTTAGCCATCATAAATGAAGATGGTTGAGACTTGTATAATTGTTTAATTTTCCTTCATGTTAATCAACCTGCAATAAATACCTCTGTTTAAGACATCATCCATCTCCGGACAGTTCCTTGGTTCTGCCACAGGATTTCCTTCCCATAGATCCCAAGATCAATATTCTAATGTTATTAGTTCAGCCATACTTAGTATCTCTTATGTAGTCTAATACTTTATTGCGAGGCAACTCAGTCGATGGGCATCACATTTTGCATAACTGCTATTTGTTAGTTGGCAGCCTGGAAAGACAGCAGCTGGGGCGGGAAGGGTTGGCAGCCCAAACCGCATCCTCCAAGAGGAGGAAAACCATCATCAGGCTACAGATCGTCCCATGGAAAAATACCCCCAGGGGAGCCTGAGAGGGGGGGAGGATGAGAACTCCAATCTGACAAATCAAAGGTTACCAACAAATGGCGACGGACAAATGACAACGACCGCAGTATGCAGCTGTGGAAAAATCTGCAAAAATAGCCGAGGTTTCAAATTCACCAGAGCAGGATTAAGTGTCTGGTGGAGGAGGATGTGTCACAACGCACAGATCGTACATCTGGTGAGATGCAGGAGGAGCTGTGCCAGGAAGAACCCCACAGAGCCCAGAGCTTCCACGTGGCCTTACCCGTTCTCCCAACTTTGCCATTGGCAAAGGTTCAAATCATGTGGCCACAGGCCTTCAAGACGGCAGTTTGGTAGCAGTTTGATGAGGATGTCCTTGAAGTACAGTGGTACCTCTGCTTACGAAATTAATTGGTTCGGGAAGAAATTTTGTAAGTAGAAAATTTTGTAAGTAGATGAGTTTTCCATGCAAATACCCTAATCCGTTCCAAGGCCCCTAAATTCAGACATGAATGTTTTATAAAACATAAAAATGCATCAAAAAACAAATACATGTTACAATTAGGTTATTACACAATAAATGAGAGTTGTGCATTGTGTAAAAAACAAAGAATAAAAGAAAGAATAAAAATGATGGTCATTTACCTTTTAACTGCTGTCCTCATTGTTTTTTGCCCTCTTTGGTTCATTCGCTCTTGGCTCACCATGCCGAACAACAGAGTGAATCCCAGTCCTCCTTTTGAACTTCTCCAACCACCCACGCAATATCCTTAAACTCCTTAAACTTCCTTTTGTTTTAATAACGTGGTGATCGTAGATACATTAGGGCCATATTCTTTGGCGAGCATTGACGTGCGGTCAGGTTCATGGCTGGTGAGGCACCGACGTCATCATGATCACGTGATCAGATTTACAAAAATATGAACCATTTAATTAGCAACAGTGAGTGGGCTATGTTAAAGTCTCATTGCAGAATTATTTACATATACAAACTGTAACACACAAATAAGCATATTTGATTAAAAAAACGTAATGTTGTTACCTACCTGTTCATATGTCAGGTTACTTGTAAATGAAGTCCATGCACCGCTCCCTGACAAAAAGCATCAATAACTTGTTTGTAGAAATTGTCCGAATCTCCCTTCAGTTTGTAATTTGTAATCCTCCATTTGAATAGGCGAGCGGAAAAAAAAATTGCTGCACTTGACTTAATGTAGATCGTAGCTTGCATTCACTTATTCTTCGGCTGAGGAGTCCCAAGACGAATCCCTGGGATCACCAGCGCCCCCTATCCATGAGGATTTTTGTGCCTCACCTAGTGCCTTTTCACTGCGGTTTCAGGATCGCTCAACTCAAGACAGACGTTACACACATGCAGCTGTTGACAAAAAAAACACTGTACATTATATACATTAGTTAAATTACGGGAATTTAGTTTATAGAGCAAACGTGTTTGAACATCTTAATAGCGACATATAGAGAGATAGCATTATGGTACCAGCACAGCTATCTGAGCTATTGCGCAATCCGTGGTGAGGCACGGCTGGCTGGTGCCTCACCGCAGGTCTCTGCTCCATATTGCAGCGGTAAATGTGAAAATTCAGCGATTTTGAGAAAAATAACCTAAAATTGGTGACATTGAATGGAAAAAAAGTTTATTATACACATCGCTGGATAAATATTAGCATTTCATTTATTTATTCCATTTTCCATTTTTTTATTTCATGATAGCCTCACCTGCCTCCCCTGACCGCACGTCACTGTTGGCGAGATGAACCAAACGCATCCCTTTGTCTTGCTTTTCTATTATCTCTTGCTTTGCTTGTATGGACAAAAAAACTCTTTTCTTCATCCTTTTTTCCCCTCTTTCTCTGTCACTTTCTTGGGGTCCATAGTAAATACTCTAAAAGTTAATATATTTGCGTAAAACTATCAGAACACCTCATGGGTTGAGGGCCGAATGACGAGGATGCTGCACAGACACCTATCTTGTCACGGAAGGCGGAATATGGACCCAAATGCAGGACACCAAAAGCGAATCCTTTCTCCATCATTTAATTACAAACTCAAAAATACTCCAGACAGACAAGAATTACAACATCAGTAAATACCAATAGGAACCAAACTAGAGAAAACGAACTAGCACTGAGCTCTCATCAAGCCAGGCTTAAAAAGCCTTATGGTCATTAGTACCAAAACAAGTTGAGGTGTGACGATCAGAAAGGGTGTGTGGATGAGTCTCAGGTGTGGAGAATACCAACTGGTGTGGAGCCGTGGCTCCACTCACAAGCTTGGCCTCTCCCTGCCACACACCAGCACTGCCACGCTGAACCGTGACAGTACCCCCCCCTCAAGGGATGGCCCCCGACGTCCCATAACTGGTCCCAAGGAGGGTCAGGAACAGGTGCAGGACCAGACTGGGGCTGGGCTGAAAGATCAGGAGCAGATTGGGGCTGGGGTGCAGAATCAGGAACAGCCTCGGGCAGGTGTGCAGGGTCAGGATCAGACTCAGGCGGGCATGCAGGGTCAGGATCAGATTCGGGCAGGCATGCAGGGTCAGGATCAGACTCGGGCGGGTGTGCAGAAGCAGGAGCAGACTCGGGCGGGCGTGCAGGAGCAGAAGCAGGAGCAGACTCGGGCGCGCGAGCAGGAGCAGAAGCAGGAGCAGACTCGGGCGGGCATGCAGGAACAGGAGCAGACTCGGACTGGGGTGCAGAAACAGGAGCAGACTCGGACTGGGGCGCAGGAACAGAACCGGGCTCTGGTGCCTGAACAAACTGGCATGGGGACGGGAGCAAGCTGGCGTCTGGCCGTGGGGACGGGAGCAAGCTGGCGTCCGGCCGTGGGGACCGGAGCAGGCTGAGTTCGGGACGCGGGCACAGGAGCAGGCTGGCATCTGGGCGCGGGGACCGGAGCGGGCACTGGAACAGGCTCGAGGTCAAGCAGATAAGGTGGAGCTGGGCTTCCAGAATATGCTGCCAGCCATGCCCAGGTGTCTCTTACCCGCTGTCTCCACTCGGCAGCCTGTTCCCGATTCCAGGACGTGCTGCTGGTCAGGGCAGCTAGAAAATCGGTGTCTTCTGGGTCCAGTTCAGGCTGGTTCATTCTGTCATGGAAGGCGGGATATGGACCCAAATGCAGGACACCAAAAGCGAATTCTTTCTCCATCATTTAATTACAAACTCAAAAATACTCCAGACAGACAAGAATTACAACATCAGAAAATACCAACAGGAACCAAACTAGAGAAAACGAACCAGCACCGAGCTCTCATCGAGCCAGGCTTAAAAAGCCTTGTGGTCATTAGCACCAAAACAAGTTCAGGTGTGATGATCATAAAAGATGTGTGGATGAGTCTCAGGTGTGGAGAATACCAACAGGTGCGGAGCCGTGGCTCCACCCACAAGCTCGGCCTCTCCCTGCCACACACCAGCAATGCCACGCCGAACCATGACATATCTAGCTACACACAGAGGTCCCTCTTAGCCAATGGGATGCCAGGTTGGGAGGTAATAGCCAATGGCAGAGCAGCTATGAGAATGTTGTGTTCAGGAACCTTTGGGGTAGCAGCCCAAACTGTATTTTTACCTTTCGTAACTTGAAATTTCTTTCATAACTAGAGGCAATATTTTCCTGTTGAGGTGTTTCGTAAAGTATAAAATTTCATATGTAGAGACATTTGTAGGTAGAGGTACCACTGTATTTGCAAAGGGAGAGGTGGATTGAAGGCTGTAGGCAATGACAACCATCATTAGTCTGGCCCAAGAGCGGTTTGGTGCAGAGGAGAAGAGAGCAGCTCGGACACCCTACGCCATGAACCAATGGGCAGTGAAGATCCACAAAATCTGACAGGAACTGAAGTCCCTCAAGAAGCAGCACAAGGCAGTCAGTGAGGAGCAACAGCCCCCCTTGGCAGAGCTGTTGGCTATCTTGAGGAAAAGGCTGATGACCCTGCACAGAGCTGAATTTCACCGAAGGCGACGGAAAGAGAAATCCAGGAAGTGTGCTTCATTCATAGCCAACCCCTTTGGCTTCACCAAATAGCTGCTTGGACAGAAACGGGATGAGAACCTGGATTGTTCAAAGGAGGAAATTGACTTGCATCTCCACAACACCTACTGTGACCCTAGCAGACAGGACGAGCTGGGCCAGTGTGATTTTCTTGTAGACCCACCACCTCTTACTAAGTACTTTGACACCAGGGAGCCACTTCTGAAAGAGATACAGGAAGTCGTGAAGAAGGCAAGGGCCAGCTCAGCCCCTGGTCCTAGTGGTGTGCCACACAAGGTCTAGAAGAACTGTCCATTGTTACTGAAAAGACTCTGGAAGGTCCTCAGAGTCATATGGAGGAGGGGAAAGGTGGAACAACAGTGGAGATTCCCTGAAGGATCCCCTTAGAGGAAGATTCCAATAAGATAGACCAGTTCAGGATCATCTCCCTGCTGAGTGAGGAAGGAAAGATCTTCAGTTTAGTAGCAAGGAGGCTGGCGGACTTCCTCTCCATTACAACTACATAGACACGTCGGTGCAAAAGGGAGGGATCGCTGGAGGACTGAGGTGACTAGAACACACTGAAATGGTGACTCAGCTCATCCGGGAAGCCCGGAAGAACAAGGGAGACCTCACAGTTCTTTGGTTACACCTGGCCAATGCCTATGGCTCCATCCATCACAAACTGGTCCAGACCACCATGACCAAACAGCATGTGCCACACCACATGGCAGAACTCATCCTGGATTATTAAGACCAGTTCAGGATGAGAGTCACAGCAGGGGACGTAGCATCACAGTGGCACTGGTTGGAAGTTGGGATAATCACAGACTGCACCATCTCTGTACCCTTGTTTGCCCTGGCGATCAACATGATTGTTAAGTCAGCGGAGCCAGAGCGCAGAGGCCCACAGACCCAATAAGGGATGTGCCAACCCCCAATCAGGGCTTTCATGGATGACCTGACAGTCACTATGGAGTCAGTGCCAGGGTGGAGGAGGGCTGGAAAGACTCATCTGTTGGGCTTGGATGGGTTTCAAACCAGCCAAGCTCAGGTCACCGGTGGCGAAGAGGGGCAAGGTCATGGACAGGTTCCAGTTCAATACCAAAGGGTCAATGATACCATCACTCTCAGAAAATCCTGTGAAGAGCTTAGGCAAGGTCTTTGACAGCAGCCTTAAAGACTACATCAGTCCAGTCAACCTGCCAGGAAGATAGACCAGTTTAGGATCATCTCCCTGCTGAGCGTGGAAGGAAAGATCTTCAGTTGGCTGGACAGCTGGCTGAGAGCAATGGACAGATCTGGCCTCCCAGGCAAGTTTAAGGCATGGATATACCAGCATGGTATCTTACCAAGGATACTCTGGCCACTGTTTGTCAATGAGGTCCCCATCTCCACTGTGGAGACCTGAGAGAGGAAGGTCAGCACCTGTCTCAGAAGATGGCTGGGGTTGCCCAGGAGCCTCGGTAACATAGCCCTCTATGGGAACATCACGAAGCTCTGCTTGCCCTTGAAGTCTCTGGAGGAGGAGTTCAAGGTGACTCAAACTAGAGAGGTGCTGCTGTACCAAGACTCGAAGGACCCAAAGGTGGCCCAGGCAGGAGTTGTGGTGAAGACTGGGAGGAAGTGGAGTGCCCAGTCTGCTGTGCTGGATACAGAGGCCAGACTGCACCAAAGAGATATGGTGGGAGTAGTGGCCCATGGCAGAGCAGGTCTGGGGATGTTCCCAGCAACACCTCGACACAGGGAGTGCAAGGGGATGGAAAAGCGAAGGCGAATACAGGAGGAAGTCAGGACTGCAGTGGATAAAGGGAGAACAAGCAGAGCAGCTGGTCTCAGGCGGCAGGAGGCCTGGACCAGATGGGAGCATGCCATGGACCGGCAAGTCACCTGGATGGACCTGTGGAATGCTGACCTACATGGTATCAGCTTCCTAATCCAAGCAGTTTACAATGTCCTACCTAGCCCAGCATAGCTCTTCACCTGGGGGAAGGCAGAGACCCCGAACTGCCAACTGTGCTCAGAGAGAGGAACGTAGGAGCTCGTTCTTAGCTCCTGCCCAACAGCACTCAGCCAGGGCCGGTACACCTGGTGACACAACCAGGTGCTGAAACCAATTGCTGAAGCCATAAGCAGGGGAGTCAGCAGCTGCAGCCAGACGCACAATGCCACCAACACCATCACTTTTGTCAAGGCAGGAATTCAGCCAAAGGCAGGTGGAAAAAAGGCACCAGTATGGATCCTGGCAACCGCCTAAGATTGGCAGCTCTCGATAGACCTATGGAGGCAGCTACGGTTCCTCCAGCACGTCGTCAGCACCACTCTGAGGCCAGACATCCTTCTGGTCTCAGAGAGCACTAAGAACTTCATGATCATGGAGCTGACAGTTCCATGGGAGGAATGGTTGAGGGAGGCCCACGAAAGGAAGAAGACCAAGTATGAACATCTCATCATAGACTGTTGTCAACAGGGCTGGAAGGCACGATGTATGCCCATCGAAGTTGGCAGCAGAGGATTTGTGGGAAGCTCGCTCCACAAGGCCCTCAGCGTGTTGGGCATTATGGGAACAGCAAGGAGCAGAGCCATCAAGACCACCTCAGAGCCATCAAGAACACCTCAGGCAGCTGAGAAAGCCTCGAGATGGCTCTGGATCCACGGGGTTAAGTGAATGTCACCTGAACACAATCCGCGGCTTGATCAACTGCGGCTGGATAGGTCGCCTGGATGAGGGTGTATAATATGTGCAAGATACATTATTAATGATGTGTTCAGTTTGCATCAGAAGATGTATTTAAGAATGAATTTAGTGATGACAACTAAAGCCATAAATTCTGCACATTCTGCTTTCAGACCGTCACATTCTGGAAAATCTTTGCAGTTTCCTGCTCCTATCTATGGCTATTTCCACCTAGCAACATTCAGCATACAAAACAAGATTTTATTACTCCTAACTTTGAATAAATTTTCACAGGCAACGTATTTTATTTGTTTTACTAACAAGAAAAACATTTTAGCCTTCATTCATACTTGATTTCTGTGAAATCCAAAGTTTTTAAGAATTGTTAATGGAAGAAAACTTCACTATATATATATTTACAAATTAGTACCTTCATGACACCTGTGAGAAATGAGACATCTTGGATGAGAAATGTTTGCATCATTATATTATACTGCATGGGTGTAAAGAAGTGTCAGGGTAACAAGTGAAACTACAAAAAAAAATCAATTAATTCTTGTTTGACGTCATTTACAGTGAAGAGAAGAAAACTTTAATTTCAACTAATACAAGGGGACAAATGAGAGATAGAAATGAGGCGGTGGTATTTCTAACTTCAAAAGGATGCAAGGGTATTTTCAGTAGCTACCCTGATGGCAGGATAATTACCCAGTGGGAACAATGTGGGGAGTATTTCCGATGTAAAGGAGCAGTTCAGCCATCAGGAATGCAGGAAATGACATCAGAGTATCCAAAGAGACTCCATTACTCTAAAATAAACTGTCCTGAGTAACACAACACAAACACCTGTTTACTTTGTCTTTTTCCGAACATTTCTTTTTCTTTACCTTTTCTTCTCACCTTTAATTTTTAGTCATATAATCAGTCCTTTCTTCAGTTTGTGTCCCTTTGATGGGAATGATTTTATCTCTTCTCTCCACTCTGTTTTTGTTGGTCTGGTTTCCTCCTTCTCATCCATTTACTGTCCACGTCCACAGGCTGATGATGACTCACCTGATCACACCTCCTTCCTCCTCTGTTGACAGTCAAGAGGAAAGGAGCAGTGTGGCATGAGCTGGTGGCGCTGCCAGATTCATCAGCTCTCTGATTGGATGACGGGGCCCGCTTCTGGCACGGGTCACTTCTCCTGGGAAAACAGCCTCGCCTCAATGGTGCTCTGGACCCGGGGACGGCATGGGAGATATCACAGCTGCCATGTTGTCATCGACGACCCCTTGACCCTGCCACTCTAGACAGGCAGGAGGGAAGAGGGTTGCAAAATGTTTGTGGATTCCTCCGTGTGGATGGTTTTATAACTGTGTGAGTTTTTGTGTCTTTGTGTGTGGCGTGTGTTTGTATGTATGTGTGTGTGGGCATAAGAGCGGAAGGGCATGGAAGTAGTGATGGTATGGTACTGTGACAGTGAATCTTTTCAACTCAAACCAATTTTATTTTTATGAGAAACACCACATAGAGAGCACAAGTTACTTTAACTGTAGGTAAAGTTTAAAATTTCTACTTACTCAGAATATAGAAACAGTTTACACGTCGATAAAGCAATAGAAAATGTTACAAGTGGAGCCGTTTTCACAATGCCTAAGATATATTGACAGACTAAAAAGCTCCAAAGCAATGTATTTTCATCAGTAAGATTTCAGGACAGTAGACAAATATTTCAACACGTTCTAAATACCGTATTGGCCCGAATATAAGACGACCCTGATTTTAAGACGACCCCCCCTCAAGTTTGAAAAAAGACTTTTTGAACACCAAATTTAATTTTTATACAAAAAATAATTACAGTACATCTGAAACAAATGATTATAACAATATATTTGAGAGAAAAAGCATTTTATTTTGCCTCATTCAAATCATGCAAAAACTGTCTATCATCTGAACATTTAAATATGTAAACTAAAGTGCAATCACATTTGTAAATGAATGGCTTCTGGTTTTTGAAATGTATGAAATGTAAATAACATTTTGTCGCTACATTTCTCCATTTTCTGTTATCACACCTCTTATTTTCTTCTCTTTTCTTTCTTACCGCTATTTTTTATTTTTCTTCTTTGTGACAGGGGTTCGCTTTGGCCACGGGGGTGAAGTTCAGCATTCACTTTAGAGATATCTGGCAGCATGCAATGAAAAGCAGTTAAAGGAATGAGAACTGGCAAAGCTATGCCCAGAGTCACAGATGCCCCCACTATGGGTTAAAGTCCTTCCTGATGAGGATAGATTCTAAGTTTATAGGTGACTGTAAGCAGTTCAAACAGGCTTAAAAAATATAAGCAAACTAAGTAAATTAAAATGGGGGCCCCTGAAGGCATTTTAGAAATGTGACTGGATATAATAGGATCATAAATTAATGAAATTAATTATAAAGGGTAAAACCAACGCATTTTTATCAAATGAGAGTGGGTTGAATTGCGCTGCGCCGCAGGGAGCGGCCCTTAACGTGTAATGGTGGATTTGTCCAGCAGAGGTCAGTGTTGTATCAAATGCAGCGCAGAGCGCACCGCCAATCGGGACTGAATCACCTGAACATACCACAGGGATCAGGTGAGGGTTTGTTATGAACACCAGCTGAAGCGGACTTGGAGATTGCTCATGTTAAAGCGTCACACATTGACTAATGTGATTTACCAGGGGTGTGAGAGGTGGACACATTCAATAGATCTCTGCAGTCAGAGTAAATCACATGTTCTGTTGTATGAAAATGATATTACAATCCAGTGCTGACATGTAATGGATAATCATCTCGATCAACAGGTTTATTTAATATGTGACTCTTAGGTGTTACATGTAAACAGTGGGATTTATGTCCACGCCCAGTTTTTTTTACTCTCAATATTTCAAGTGTGTGATGTAATATTCAGCACAATTGTAAAGCATTACAGTCTTTAAAAGTGATGCAACTTTTCTGTCAGATTGCAGTTGTGAGCGTGCAGAAAGCGACACACCCCTCTTTAAAAGTGCAGGCTCTGCATCATCTCCCTGACCCACCATGTTCACAATCACATTTACTATACAGTCAAAGAAAAAATCCATCTTTCCTGCACTGGCTGCTGAGAAATGCTGCAATGTGTGAGAAGAAATAATGACATAAAACTATATTAGAGATCCTCTTTGCCTAGCAGAGATGGTATTGATTTTTAGAGATATGTTTCAGAAAGTCTCTTCCACAGGTCATTGGTAAAGCTGCTTCTTCTTCCAGTCCTCAAAGCAACAAAACATTTCAACAAAAACTTTTACAAAGCTTCGGGACCAGATTTACGTGCAGTAGCATGAATGTGTATCAAATCCTGTATTTCCTAACAGAAGCCCTGAACTGTTAAATTAAAGTCCCGACATGATATTTTAAATAAGCACTGCAGAATAACACTCCTTTTGTTTCCATTTTTCACTGAGGCGCTAAAATTAAGTAATGTCATCTGATTTGTACATGTATTAATCTCAATTGCTCACACCTCAAAAATAAATTTTCAATGTGTGCGCTGCAGAATGGTGTTCGTTTTTGAGTGGGAAAGCAATGAGGTGTGGTAATGGTTTGAGATAAGCTGGTAGCAGGGCAGGGGTCAGACTTCTGGACAAGGCAGATGGGTAAAGAGATGGAAACGGCTTCCTGTCTAGCACCATTAAACAAACGGAGCTCTTTATATGCACCGGCTGCCAGAGGGAGACCACAGGAGAAGATGATGGCAAGAAATTGGCAGCCCGTTACCACAGTACAATACATGGATGTCTGTGTGTTTTCAGCTTGTCTCTCCATCCGGTTGTGAGTGCAGGAGGAGACAATGGCAGACAGACAGAGGGTGCACATGTGATTTCATGCTTGTGTGAGAATAAATTAAAGACTGTGATCACACACACACACACACACACACACACACACACACACACACACGCAAAGAGGAAGACAAGTTTGTAGAAAGGCCCAGAGAGAGAGAGACAGAGAGAGAGAGAGAGAGAGAAAAGAGGGGGGTAATGCTGGAGATAAGACTGGAGGGTTGGAACCAATTAGGCCAGGAGAGGCTCCCTCCACCTGCACTATAGGCCCCCCGAGGGAGAGCCCCGGTGACAAGAAGAGGGATCATCATCATTACCATTATTTATTTGCTAAGCAGAGGCCGACTCTGGGGCCAATCCTAACAGGATTTACGAATCGCAATGAGTGTCTTGTTTTTGGGGCATAGAGGATGCTCAAGGAAGGGTGGTGTACAGAGGGGTGGTTAATGAATAGAAAAAAGCCAGCGAGCATTTACAAAGATCAGCAGATTGGCTGGTGCTAAAATAAAAGCCTTTTAATCAATTATGCAGACTCATAATGTGCTCTCAAACTCTGATCAATAATACATTCGGAGTTCAAGGTAGTTTGGCGTGTTGTGTGTGTGTGTGTGTGTGTGTGTGTGTGTGTGTGTGTGTGTGTGTGTGTGTGTGTGTGTGTGTGTGTGTGTGATCAGGTAGTTCATGCTTTCAAAGATACCCAGAGCTTGTTAATCACACTCACTATCAAAAGGCTTCTCTGGTTTGGTTCTAATGAGATTGCTTCTTACAGACATTAGTTTGTCTGTGTGAATGTTTCACTAACTTTTAACTTCTATCTTGCACAGTAATATTCTGCTGCTAGCCACCACCGCCTAAACAGAACAAAGACTTTCTCAAGAACGTAACAATTTTTTTTTTTAACCAGTTTATAGTTTTACTAATGAGATTGCTCACAATGTTATGAACACTTTTGGATGACTGTTGTAGAATCAAGGTGAAGTCTAACTTGATGTGGAGCTTCTGTTGTTTTACAGGATTCATTCGCACTGCAGGGGAGAGCCAGTGGAAGGATTTACCTACGATGTCCTCAATAAAAATGACATGATAACATCTCCATAAGACCTACCACTCATTGAAGTTCGACCTAGATCATAGTCGAACTTCAATGAGTGGTAGATCTGATGATCCAGTCACAGGTCTGCAATAAAAATAGTAATACTACAGACTTATAGCTTTTACTAAGTGTGGTAATGAATGAGAGGACATTAATCTAAGATAGTTCTTCTCCAACAATTGTCATCCTCTCCTATTTTGGGTGTGAAAAGCTTTTTTTTTCCCGACCACTGACACTGTGAGTCTATTGTCTTGTAGATGAATTACACCATGCGCCTTTGTGGCAGTGTGTTTCATCATCTATGTAATATTAGACAAGAGTGTGTGATGCACCTTTAATGCAATGGAGATGAAGAAACAATGTCAGAGGTCACAGCTCAATGGAATCTTTGAATACTGGTGCAAGCAAAAACACATGAGGTAATAAAATTACACAGTGAAATTGTTATGACCATCAGATCGTGTTTGTGCGTGTGTGTGTGTGTGTGTGTGTGACTGTGATCCAGGTGTTGTGGAAGACTGACTATAGTTAGTCCATAACTCATGATGCTCTCCATTCAGAAGACACCTTAGGGCCCACATTACACCCAGTGAGACTCAATCACAGCCTACGCTAAATCGATAATCTTTCTGGAGAGGGTTAGTGGGAGGGATGGAATGAAAGAGGGAGAGAGCATGGCTGGGGGAGAGAGAAAAGGGAGGAGGAGAGGCCTAAAAGGAGACAGTAACTCTGGAGGAGGGGGGAGCGAGATGGGTGAGGGGAAGAACGGGGGCAGGATGGGAAGATGAATGATGAGGTCTGGCTTTCTCACAAAGTCCTAAAGGCCTCTTTGCTGACTGTGTTTTTATCTCAGGAGGAAAGGACATTGTTGAGGTGAGAGGATAGAAAAAGAAAAGAGGAAGAGAGGAAGGGTTAAATAACCAAACTGAGAAAAATAATAGACAAAGACATGAAGAGCAAGAAGATTTGGACTGGAAAACAAGACACCCTCTGGCTCAAACACATTTTCTCTGGAGATTCTGCATAACCTTATGTCATATAGTTGTGACAAAGCTTATAAAAAAAATCTGGCATGACCCTGGAGCAATGCTCAGCAAAACCTCTTTTTTTTAAATTCCACATTTCTCTTCTTGAACTCAAAACCAAAAAAGTAAATTGCTCAATTCTCAATATTTCTTGATTTCTCTGTGTGACTCTGTCCACAGTCCACGCGTTTCTACTAATAATGTAAACTCTTTAGAAAAAAAAGTCATGAAAAGTTTGTTTCATTTAATTAAGAATATTTCCAGGAAATCTTTCTCAGCAATGAAAATTGTATTTGTTGGCAATTGATTTAGGTTCTGTTTATTAGATTGATTCAAACTGTTAAAATCATACATCTAAAATGGCTATTCAAGGAAAATCCTATATGATAAAAAAATTTTTCTTGATGATAATAAAATTTAATCTGTTTTCACAGATTAAATATAAACTTGTTCTGCATGACAAAAATTCTCCCCTGCGTGACAGATGATAGCTAATAAAAGTCTGTCTTACATTCCTGCTGGTGAACTTTGGACAGTTTATATCTTTATCATTCTTAGAGGAGGTCTAAGGTCTTCAAATATGCATTCACCCCACAGAGGAGCCTTTAACACCAGGCCATCACTGGAAGAAATACATCCCAAATAATAACAAATAAATAATAACAAACAGACATCCTGCAAAAATAATAATCAGGTTTATTTTCATTTTTAAAAAAAATGATATCTTCAAAAGACATGTATCTTTATAAATAAATGTACTGTACTTCAATTCTCACTCATCTTAATTTCTAAATAGAATGTGTTTATTTACTGTTGTAAAATAGTAACACACAAAATAACACACAAGACATAAAAAAACAATAACATTGATCCCTATAAGTAGCGATGATGTGTGTAAATATAAAAACTAAAGTTTGGATGGACTATGCAAGCCATTTGAATGTTAAAAACACAGAATTGTTTTCCTCATAATGTGGTCGGTTTTGGGTCTGCAAACAGGAAGTCTTTACTTTTGTTGTGACAGGAGTGTGAGGAGTTTACTTGCATCATGTATTTCTTATAAACATACAATAGTACAGAAGGAAGTATGACAAGCAGGCCAGAGCTTCTCAACCTTTTGTAACTTCAGGCTGACATGCCATTGCTAAAAAATGTACCAGGACCACTTCATAAGTAAAGGAAAACAAAACGTGAACATGAAAAACAAACGAATGTGACAAGATCCAACTAAATGTGCGTTCAGCTCAACATCACTGCCAGACCAGCGCATCAAAACGAACAGCAAACACTAAAACTGTTGACTCATAGCTGTGTTCAAACGCTTCTGGTCATCAGGAATATTAGATGACACTTTTTGATTATGTGAATTATAATCTGAGGCCTAAGAAAAGTGTTAAATTTTAACATTACCTGTACTGCTACCTCTGTGGCTGCTGTACAGTAGATGAAATGCTTATTAGTCCCTTCAGGAGGTTACATGTTTGTGGGAAACATGAAACTGTAATAATGGGTCAAAGTGATACAAAACTGTAAGGTTATGCAGAATATATGAACATTGGTAGAATTTCTGTAAGTTATTTCAAGAGCAACATTGCTTCTTCCTGGAGGGACTTCTTCCTGGAGCTGGGTCCTGATTGGCTTGCAGCTGATGGGTTACTTTCTATGGACCCCCAGACTCAGAGATGAACAGAACTTCATCTCCTATCAGCTTCTGCTTTTCTCCCCTCTCATCTCCAAACAATACCTCCACTCACACCTCCTGGTCTCTCCAGGTCCACCTCCACTCATCACCTCCATCCTTCCCCCCTTCCGTCTCTGAGGCAGGGATACGGAACCCCTCCCTCTTGTTTCTTCTGCCTCTCTCCATGACTCACTGTTGTTTTTGAGTGATGTACGGCTCATGGCGAATGCTGGTGATGACAGATGGATGTGACAAGCAGATGGTTTTGCTTGTCATCTTTAATCACACAAATTCAGTCGGCCATGAAGCCAGAGCTCTGTCTTGTCAAAGCAACACAAAGTGGAGACAAATTTATCCAGCACACCATAGATTTTGATACAAAAACTGCGTTAGCAGTGGTGAAGAAAGGGGCTAAATCCGAATTGGGACCTTGCGTTGCGGTCACTTCTGATGCTCTTCTGCTGAGTGTTTGGGAGGAAGGTAGGTTAAAGTGAAACTTTTTAATTTTATAAACATGTCAAAACATAATTTGATGGATTAGGACCAAGTGTGTGATTCTAGAATTCTTAAAGTTATATGCTGAGAGGCTTTTTTACTCAACAATGGAGTTTGATGCTACCTGGTTAAAAGACAAACACAAGCTAGTGCAACTGCACAGCAAGTAATGTGAGCGTGCTTCATCAGAATTTTATACCCACATACAACAAGATGAACAGTTGTGTGCAGGTGGTTTTCACATCACAGTTGACCAAAAGCATTTGAAGTAACTCATGTTGTTAATGAGGGATGTAGATTTTCTGTTCAACACATTGTACTATCAGGGAAAAAGGAGGGATGTGCATCCAGGCGTTGTTTATGAGTTCATGCCCATCAGATTTTTAACATGTCACAGAAGCAGCATGCACGTCTGACAACACCACTGATGATGTGATGTAAGGCTCTGGAAATTCAAAATAGCAAGCTTCTACAGATTAAACCAAGCAGATAGGGATGTCTGGTACTCAGGTGAACTGAATATCTGTCACACCTCAAAATTCTTCACATTCAATCTCACCATAAAGCGACAGAACTGATCAACTTGCAGCATTGCCTACAAAGGCCTAAAACAATCATAAACATGAACAGGTAATAATATTATGATAACACAAAATCTCTGCTTGTAAACAATAATATTTTATTCATCCATCCATCCATTTTCTTCCGCTGTATCCGCCGCAGCGGGTCACGGGGAACTGCAGCCTGAGGTGGGCGTGAGGTGGGGGACACTCCGGACATGACGCCAGTGCGCCACGGAGCCACACACAAAGACAGATAACTACGCACACACACACTCACTCCTATGGGCAATATGGGACTGGCCAATTAACCTGAAGCACATGCCTTCGGACGTGGTAGGAAGCTGGAGAGCCCGGAGAGAACTCACACAGACACGGGGAGAGCATGCAAACTCCGCACAGAGCGGGACTCAAACCAGGCACCGCCGTGTTGTGCGGCGACAGCACGACCCACTGCGCCACCGCTTTGCCCTAATATTTTATTGTGCAATTCTATTATTACCTGATATCGACTGGATACTATTTTAAAAACAGAGTTTTAGCGCTGATATCAGTGTACATTCAGTAGGACATGCTCCTTACATCCATCCATCCATCCATCCATCCATCCATCCATCTATCCATCCATTTTTTGTAGACAAGACAACCATAAACATCTTGTCTTTGGCTATGGACAACTAACTTGCATGCTTTTGAAAGTGGGAGGAAGCCGGATAACCTGGAGAGAACTCCACATGGACATGGGGTGAACATAGAAACTCTGCACGGAAAGGAATCAAACTTGAAACCTTCTTCCTGTGAGACGACAGCGCTACCCACTGCACCACCATGCTGCCCATTGCTCCTCACCAGTTAGCAAAATGTAGGGATCCACAGGCACACCCCAGGCCAACCGAGAGATATATTCACTCCTGTGAGTCGTGGTCTCCTTCTGGGTCTTTTCCTAGATGGACCACAACTCTCTAGGAAGGTGTCCAGGTCGTACTGACCAGATGCCCGAGCCACCTCAGCTGGTTCCAACTGATTCAGAGGAGCAGTGGCTTTACCTTTAACCTCTCCTGGATGTCTGAGCTTCTTTTCTTTTTTGGGACCATGCAGAAAAAAAAATTTTCTGCTGTTTTTACTTGCTATCATATCCTTTTCTATCACTAAGTACATTAATCAGCAAATTTTCTCTTACCTTCGTCTGTGTTTAATGTATGTAGGATTTTTCTAGAACTTCGTCTACAGCCAAAGACCAGAGAGAGGATAAAGTCCAAGAAAAAACAAGTGAATTAATAAGTAAGCTCTCTGGTAGGTGCACCTTTAACTATTAAGACATTGAGACAAGACAGGACACACACACCCACGCACACACACACACACGGTTTCCAGAGAGAATGAAAACCAAAGCTTTGCAAAGTTTTTCAGTGTGAGGCTAATTAACACCTAAATGATCAAATCAGCAAAGCAACCTTGTAATTCTCTGATAAAGTGAAATGTTACACCCACTGACAGGTCACAACTGCACAATCATATCTCACAGTTCTGCAGTCTATCTCCACAAGGAGATAATGGCAGTGACTTCTCCGCTGGCGAAGAGATAAGCCGACATAAGTGTCCCATTTCGCTCCATCCCATCACTGGCCCAGTTCTGCATGTCTCCACTAGCATGGCTCACAAACTCAAGGTTAGCCCAGGAAGGTCAAATTGACTTTAAATTAATTAACTGTCAATTACGAGGGTAATTGTTTCATAATGTGGTTTGCCCCCGAGACAAGGTGTGTGTGAGTGAGGCCAGCACTGTCAGAGCTGGTTTAAGCCAAGGAGGAAGTGAGTGAGTGACGAAGAGACAGAGATTACAGGTGCATTGTGTGTGTGTGTGTGTTTGTGTATGACGAACAAGAATGGTGAGAGGTGTGCATTTATGCGAGACAGAAATCCAGTGATGCAGACCTATAATGAGAGAAATGAGTGACACAGCCTCCATTATCCCATAACAGCAGCACTGCTGGACACCACACTCTCCTCTGCTGCCATCAGGATGCATTAGATCGACCCTGAGGGGGCAGCACAGACATCCACCCAAAATATTAACACTCACACCTGTGGTAGTCACATGTACATAGATAATCTCACACAATGGGGTTGTCCTGTGCTGCCAAACAAGTGGAGAAGAAAGCTCAGAAAGGAAAAGATATAAAGGAGGACACAGAAAAGGAACAGAGGCATAAATAAAATTAAGAAGGGGCAGGGGTGCAGCACAAGTTGATGAAATGATGATTGTCTGCTGCTTACTAATGAACTAATGATTGGCCTGGAGGGGCGTCAGAGGACCATATGCACGTTTGCTCCTCTACTTGTGCTTCTCCTCCTAGAATTACCATTGAGTTTCACCTTTGTAGAAAATCAAACATCAATGACTTCGTATTTTCCTTTCGGCTTTTCCCTTCAGGGGTCACCACAGCGAATCAGTTGCCTCCATCTAACCCTTTCTTCTGCATCCTCTTCTCTCACACCAACTACCTTCATGTCCTCTTTCACTACATCCATAAACCTCATCTTTGGTCTTCCTCTAGGCCTCCTGCCTGGCATTTCAAAACCTTTTCAAATTTCAAATCCTTCTACCAATATTTTCACTATCTCTCCTCTGGACGTGTCCAAACCATCTCAGTCTGGCCTCTCTGACTTTATCTCCAAAACCTCTAACATGTGCTGTCCCTCTGATGTACTCATTCCTGATCCTATCCATCCTGGTCACCCCCAGAGAGAACCTCAGCATCTTCATCTCTGCTACCTCCAGCTCTGTCTCCTGTATTTTCCTCAGTGACACTGTCTCTAGACCAAACAACATTGCTGGTCTCACCACAGTTTTGTACACCTTTCATTTTAGCTGAAACCTCTTCTATCACACATTACACCTGACACTTTCCTCCACCCGTTCCATCCTGTCTGTACACGCTTCTTCACCTCTTTCCCACACTCTCCATTGTTCTGGACTGTTGACCCTAACATCAATGACAAATTTGACAAATAATTAATGTAACAGTGAATATTCTGTTTCTTTCCCTACAGGATGAGGTCAAGCAGATCCCCAATGGTTATTAGTAGGGATGAGAGAGTACACCACTATCTGTATCTGTATCTGTTCAACCAACTAGATCATCTGTATCCGTATCTGTACTCGGAATGGGTGGGGGCTAAAACCGGAAGTGGGTGTGGTTCGACCCGAAATGGGTGGGGCTTAAATTGCTACATTATTTTAAGTCTGAAATTGATGTGGATTGATCACAAGTTGCTATATTTTAAAATAAACAATAAACTATTTACTGAACAGCCTCGAAATTGAGATACAAATCAATGTTTTTGATCACAAAAGTAAGAGAACAATTTACTAGTGCTGTCAGGTGATTAAAAAATTAATTAATTACAGGATTTGTAAATAATTAATCTAATTAATTGCATTTTAATCTCATACCTGCTAAATGCCCCCAAATAAAGAATTTTAATTCTAGGACATTATAAAATTGTAGTGCATGACTGATCAATAGAATGCACCAAGAAGAGAAGATTTGAAATCCACATATTTATTGGCTAAGTGTGCTTTATAAATGAAATTCAAAAGAAAAAAGGCCAAGCACATCAGCAAATCAATTGGGCCACGTGCATTTCTCAAAAATGCAATACAAATAGTTAAATAAAATTCAGAAATAAAATAAGGCTGAGTCTCAAATAGGCACATAAGCAGACTCTCAATCAAAATTAATACTTAGGCTGACTCAATACAGCAATTCAAAATGAATAGTATAACATGCCTCTAAATAAGGCAACATCAATAGTAAGATGCCAAAAGGGCAGGCATTTCCTTTAAAAGGGTAAGCTAACGTTCAATTCTGTGTCCTTGACATGTTTTGCATTTATATGATACGTTAGGCTGGAGCTGCTTCGGTGATATGAAAATTCTCTTTTACAAAAGGTTCAAATAATAATAATAATAATAATAATAATAATAATAATAGTAATAATAATAATAATGGATTAGATTTATATAGCGCTTTTCTGGAAACTCAAAGACGTTTTACATCAGATCCATTATTCATTCACTCCTCATTCATACTTGGTGATGGTAAGCTACGTGTGTAGCCACAGCTGCCCTGGGGCAGACTGACGGAGGCGTCTACAGCGCAGATTGGCAGTGCAGAATCATTGCGTTTTTGCTAATAGTTCCGTCTTTGTTCTTTTCAGAAATAAACGTTCTGCTCAAAGGTCCGAGTAGGCTTGCCTCGCTCTCCTGTGTCGCATCCATTTCTGTTGTCAGTTGCTCTGCTTTTGACGAGTGGCGCAAGTACGAAGTGACGTGCTTCAGCCTACGGGTCCCTCAATGGGCCAAATTTAAAATGTTTGCGCATTGACTTGCCACTCACGATTAATTGTGTTAATTTTTATAGCACGTTAATTTGCAGCATAATGAATTAATCTAATTCACGAGTTAAAGTGACTATCCCCAGTACTTACAGAACAGGTTTTTTATGGAACTGAGTCAGAACATGAATATTCTTAAGTCTATGTGTGAATATTTACCGAAGAGCCTCAGAATTGAGATTCAACGCTTTTGATCACAATAGTAAGGGAACTATATATAGAACGAGTAAACACAAAGTGCATTATTGAAGTGCATGCAATAGGAAATTATCAACTACGAAGTATGCATGAACAAGAATTGTTATACTTAACAAAACTTTAAATTTTCTTTTTTTCGTTTTCAGTTTAATTTTTATTTTATAATCAAATTGGGTTTTTTTTTCAATTATTTTATTTTAGCATCTAATGTTCTTGCCTTTTTTTCCACATAAAGTTAAACGATGTTGATTGCGGTGAGAGTGTGTGTGTGTGTGTGTGTGTGTGTGTGTGTATGCACGCTATGTCTCATTAAAGAGAGTATAGAATTATTAATTTGAACAGAGTTTAGAATAAACAGGTAAAAAAAAAAAGACGAGTGGAGGCGGTGGTTAAAATGCACACGTACGTGCAACAAAAAAACAACAACAAGAAAGCTCACCAGGTAACCAAACACTGAAATAGAGGCAAGCTGAAGAAAACCTAAGAAGAAAACCGTGAGCTACGGTGAAGCTACCAACAGAGAGATCAGGAAATGTCTGCGTGTGCCGGAGTGGGACAGGGACAAGCTCTGCTCTAGCTGCAGTCTGTAGGGAGGGGCGGGAAGTATGTGTGACTGGCCAATCACAGAGCGTGACAACAGTCAGGATGATTTTCCTTCAGTCCAATCACCAGTATTAACGGGTTTTATTCGTATCGTACTCGTCAAAAATGCATTATCGTATATAACGAGTATCCGGCTAGACCCTAGTTACTAGTGGTTCCTTGAAAACTAGCATTGAAGAGTTTTTTTAAATATCAGTTGCACTTTCTGAAGAATCTAATTTATGTTTTTCATTACTACAGTTAAACTGAAAAACAACAAGAAAGTGAACAAAAAAGTAACACAAAGGCATAAACGGAGGTGATTACTGTGTAACTGTATTTGACATCATTATAGGTGACATTACTGAAGGGACTGAACACAGAAGAAGCTCCAAAACACCAAGTGTTAATGGTGCATCCAGCAGCACCATTAATTTGAGCAGTTATGGCTCCAGATGAGAGACATCCAAAAACAAACCAGTGTTATGTTTGAAGGTGAGGCTGAACAAAAAGGATTTTGCAGACCATTCATTCCTCATCATTCTTTGGCAACAATCTTCAATATAAATAACTTTAATATGTTTTATCATCTATCTCATATATCAACAAAAATATAAACGCAACACTTTTGTTTTTGCTCCCATTTTTCATGAGATGGACTTAAAGATGCATAATTCATTCCAGATACACAATGTTACCATTTCTCTCAAACATTGTTCACAAATCTGTCTAAATGTGTGATAGTGATCCCTTCTGCTTTGCTGAGATAATCCATCCCACCTAACAGGTGTGCCACATCAAGATGCTGATCTGACATCATGATTAGTGCACAGGTGTACCTTATACTGCCCACAATAAAAGGCCACTCTGAAATGTGCAGTTTTGTCTCACAGCAAAATGCCACAGATGCCACAAGCATTGAGGGAGTGTGCAATTTGCATGCTGACAGCAGGGCTGTCAACCAGATCTGTTGCTCGTGCATTGAATGTTCATTTCTCCACCATAAGCCGTCTCCAAAGGTGTTTCAGAGAATATGGCAGTACATCCAACCAGCCTCACAACCGCAGACCACATGTATCCACACCAGCCCAGGACCTCCACATCCACCAGGTTCACCCCCAAGATTGTCTGAGTCCAGTCACTCAGACAGCTGCTGAAACAATTGGTTTGCATAACCAAACAATTTCTGCACAAACTGTCAGAAACCGTCTCAGGGAAGCTCAACTGCATGCTCGTCGTCCTCATCGGGGTCTTAACCTGACTCCAGATCATCGCCGTAACAGACTTGAGTGGGCAAATGCTCACATTTGGCGTCTGGCATGTTGGAGAGGTATTCTCTTCATGGATGAATCTCCGTTTACATTGTTCAGGGCAGATGGCAGACAGCGTGTGTGGCTTCGTGTGGGTGAGCGCTTTGCTGATGTCAGTGTTGTGGATTGAGTGACCCATGGTGGTGGTGGGGTTATGGTATGGGCAGGCATCTGTTATGGACGAAGGACACAGGTGCATTTTATTGATGGCATTTTGAATGCACAGAGATACCGTGATGAGATCCTGAACATCACCTCATGTTTCAGCAAGATAATGCACGGCCCCATGTTGCAAGGATCTGTACATAATAATAATAATAACAACCAGTACTTTATTTGTCCCTCTTGGGGAAATTCTTTTTACACATCACACTCACATGTACAGATATGTGTTAATTACACATGGGGATTACAGATTACAGGCCCCTGAACACAGCACACATTAGGGGCCCATAGGCATGCAATTAGTATACAGAGAGGACATACAGAGATACAGGAGAGGCGGAGTGACGGGTCGCGCCCCAATGAGCATCTTGTGGGGGGAACGGCGCCTTGCTCAAGGGCGCCTCGGCGGTGGCTGGGGGGTGAGCCGACACCTCCCACCGTCAGCTTACACTCCGATGGATGTTCTGGCGGGAACGAGATTCGAGCCCCCGATGGCTGGGCAATCCTGTCTTCAAGACGATTGCTCTACCGCTGAGCCACTGCCGCCCCACAATTCTTGGAAGCTGAAAATGTCCCAGTTCTTGCATGGCCAGCATACTCACCGGACATGTCACCCATTGAGCATGTTTGGGATGTGCTTGACCGACTTATACGACAGCATGTACCAGTTCCCACTAATATCCAGCAACTTCGCACAGCCATTGAAGAGGAGTGTACCAACATTCCACAGGCCACAGTTGACAATCTGATAAACTCTATGCGAAGATGTGCTGCACTGCACGAAGCAAATGGTGGTCACACCAGATACTGACTGGTTCTGAGTCCCCAGACCCCCAATAAAGCAAAAAAAAAAAACTGCACATTTCAGGGTGGCCTTTTATTGTGGCCAGTATAAGGTACACCTGTGCACTAATCATGATGTCAGATCAGCATCTTGATGTGGCACACCTGTGAGGTGGGACGGATTATCTCAGCAAAGCAGAAGGGATCACTATCACACATTTAGGCCCCGTCCACACGATGACGAATTTTTTGAAAACTTTTTTGTTGCGTTTACGCCTTTGGTCCACACAACAACGCAGATATCCGGAACGAAAACGCAACTTTTTGAAAACGCAGGCCGAGGTGGATTTTTAAAAAAAACGCTGGGTCTCCGTTGTCATGTGGACGGGGTATCCGCATCTTTTTAAAAACGCTGACGTCTTGCCTGCGACGAAAACCTCTGTGATGTCATATTTATTGCCCGAGTGTTGTGACAACAAAACACGGAGGATTCCTATTGGATAAAATTTGACTCAATACTGCCACCACATGGTTTGGAATGCTTGTAGCTGTCTTCGAAAACGCACTGGTGCGTTTCGTGTGGACGGAGATTTTTTTGAAGACGCTGTCGTGTGGACGCGAATCGTTTTCGATGCGTTTTTAAAAAGTTGCATTTTCAAAAAAAAAATCCGTCATAGTGTGGACGGGGCCTCAGACATATTTGTGAACAATGTTTGAGAGAAAGGGTAATATTGTGTATCTGGAATGAATTAGAGATCTTTACGTCCATCTCATGAAAAATGGGAGCAAAAACAAAAGTGTTGCATTTGTATTTTTGTTGAGTATATATATATATATATATATATATATATATATATATATATATATATATATACTGTATATATATCTCCTGTTTTGGGATATTGGAAGCCAATATCTACCCCTTTAATTCGTAAGCTCTCTACATTGCGACAGTTTTGACGTAACCACTGCCTGAGTGTACATGTCATGGGAGAATAATCTTTGACCAGTATTCAATTACAGTTTCTGGATCTATAAGCTGGTAACTGATGTCAAAGATGTTTTCTGTCAGTGTTTTTAAAGTGTTCTTCCATACTGCAGTATTTTGCATGTCCACAGCAATATCCAATTCCCAAAGTGATTACTTCTCTCACCATCTATTGATCCACTGTTTTCTGTTTGTCCCTTTGGTAGGTCCATTGCATTTATTTGTGACATTTCAAACTGTCTTTGATGGAACCAGTGGAAAGTAATGGGAAAAAGAAATGTGTATGGGTGGATGGATAGAGAGGTGATAGACAAACAGATGAATGATGGGCAGCTAAATGATGGGTAGATGAATTGTTGGAGTGGTACCCAGATGGATGTGTTGATGGAGTGATTATCTGAAAGATGGAGGACAGGCAGTAAGAGAAATGGACAGGGTAGATTGTCATCAGATGAGCTGATGAATAAATGGGCAGAGAAATCGGTGGATGGACAGGGAGAAATTAATAGGTGCTTTCCTCAGTGGGCCACCTGCATCCTCAGCGTTTAGAAGAGGGTGGAGAGCAGATACTCATCTGTAATGGGGGTAATGGAGCTCAGAATAAACTCATAAACAACTCTATTTATGTCCCCCCCACCCCTCTTCATCTCATCAGTGCACCAGCTCTCACTTTCACGCACCCTGAGAACATTTCCTGTGCAACTGGCACTCCTTTGTGACATTTTTTTCAGGGTCTACATGTGGACAAAACAAGCTCAAAAAATGGGGGAAAAAATGCGTACATGCCAAGGTTCGTCATACTTTAGAGAATCTAAATTATGGGAGCATAAGTATTTTGTAGTGGAATATCACAAGAATTTTCTCCAAAATATATTTGAAATATTTTGTTTTGGAAATAATAAAATATTTCATTTTCAATAATCGACCAGTTATGTCTTGGTTTTAGTTATAAAATGTCAAAAACTGTCCAAAGTCCTTAAAATCCTGAAAGACTACCTTCATCAACCCAACATCCCAAATCCTGAATATCCTCAATTCACTTTATCCTCAATCACTTCACATACATAAGTATCACAGCTGCTTATTTTTAAAATATCACTAAAATTATTTGATGGGAAAATATTTGCACTTTTAGTTGAAGATTAAATTTTTTCAGTGCCGGAGATGAAACAGATCAACCATGTAATTGTAGCTATGCTATTGAAGTCTAAATAAGCTGCCGATAATCTGATAATCCCCAAAACTGGTCAGGACAACAAATGTGTGGCTATTTATTGACAGTATCAAGTGATGAATGAGCGAGTTGAATTTTGAGTTGTGAGTCAGTCAGTCAGTCATTTTCTTAACCCGCTGAATTCATTTACGCAGGTCGCGGGGGAGCCGGTGCCTATCCCGGCAGTCTCAGGGTGTGAGGCGGGGGACACTCCGGGCACGACGCCAGTGTACCGCGGAGCCATATACAGACAAACAATCACTCACACACACACACTCATTCCTATGGTCAATTTGGGACCGGCCAATCAACCTGAAGCGCATGCTTTCGGAGGTGGGAGGAAGCTGGAGAACCCGGAGAGAACCCATGCAGACACGGGGAGAGCATGCGAACTCCGCACAGAGCGGGACTCGAACCCGGACCCGCCGTGTTGTGAGGCGACAGCGCTACCCACTGTGCCGCCCGAGGTTGTGAGTGGTTGCTGGAAATGGCTGACTGATGCCATCCAACAATCTGTAGCACTACCAGTCAGTGAGATTTTCAGCATCCATTGTCTTTCAACAGATGAAAGAATATTGGGATTAAAAATACTATTGATAATTCATTTTTTACAACTGAAATCAACTTTTTTATAAAATTGAGTGAAACACGGAAAGAAAATTGGATATTGGCTACAAATGTCAGGAACTGATATTGGTGTAATGTCAGTACTTCATACCATACTACTAACGAATGTCTTCATCATGGAGTTGCTGTGTTTATGAACAATTGATACTTCTGTCAAACAAGCCTGTTGCTTTATTTTGTCACACACATCCTCTCCTCTCTTTTACGTCTTATTTTGCTTCCTCTGCAGATGGACCAGACGGATATTTTTGGATTGTTGGTGAAGTAGCTGGTAGTGCAGTAGCATGGTGCCCTGGTGTGTGTGTGTGTGTGTTTGTGTAGAGGTTTTCTCCCTTTACTCGCTTTACGTCACATGATCGTTGATGTTTGTGTATATGTGTATGCAGTGTGTGTGTTGCCAGGTGGCAGTGGAGGAGGTAATGCCACCAGCTACACATTCAGAACACATCTCCATGTCTCTTACACTCATCTCGTTCAATAGTCATCCTTGTGGCGTATGTGCTCAAACCCACTTATGGTAATGTGTTGTACCGTATCAGGCTGCACGTTCTTTAGCTATTTTATATTAGCTCTATTGACAATCGTTTCACTACAAATACTAGTGGTGATAACTGCTATCCACTACTGAGAAATCCAGCATGTATAGAAAGGGAGAAAAACGGATAAGTCAACAGAATTGAAAAGGTGAACATATTAATAGAACTGTTTCCCTACTCTGTAAAAAGTTCAGGAAAACTACCATGATGTCTTTCTAACAAAAATTGCCTTTTAAAGGTCACATATTATACAAAATAAAATTTTTTCTTGGTCTTCCGACCAAGATTCCTGTCTGTCATCTGTCCATAGGCACATCAGACATCCTGGGAACTTCAGGACCGAATATAAAAACACAACTTTAAACCTGTGAAAGATGATTGGAGTAGGATTGCTCTCTAGTCTCCTAAACTCTCATTTATACATTCTCTTATCTGGAGGAATGTAATGCCAGTGATGACTCTATTCCTCAGCAAACTTGTGGTTGTTACCTAAACTAATTACGAAATTAACTAATGACTAACTAATTAAATAACCCATTAGGTTTTGAACAAATTAGGTCCTAAACTAATTAGATTTTGTACTAACTACTGTAGGTTCTGAACTAACTGGGTTTTGAATGATTCTTTAACATAAACATTGTAATGTATATATGTTATTATTTATTATTTGTTTATTGTTTATGTTTACACTGTTTACATTTACACTGTACATTTTACACCTATCCTGCTTTATGTGCTTTTAACTTCCCTTGGGGACTAATAAAGTTTTTTGAATTAGAATTTGAAATAAACAATCATTGTAGAGCATTTTTTAAGCAGCTTTTGTGTTCTCCGTCAGCCAGAAGACATCTTCAGTTTTCCTTGCTGGATTTGTTACGAGATTTAAACTTTTTTTCAATGATACGTCTGTTCTATTTGAGTAGTCGCACCCATGAACCTTTTCTGTTGGACTTTTTTAAAAAATGCTGAAATCAGTTTGTAATATTTGCAGTGGTGGTTGTGGATATAGTACTTTGAAGGAACAGTAGAATGACAGAGGGAAAGATTGATGGACACTGACGGTTTTGTTTTAAGTCTTTGTCTTCAGGTATATCCTTTGTATCACTGAATGACAGAATGGTGCCACTGATCAACACTGGAGAGAATATGCTGAGCCTCTACAGATAGTCTGAGAGATGGATGGTCAAATCAAAGCTGACAGAAGCAGTTTTGTAGTGGCTTTGTGTTCTGAGGTCTACAAATGCTCATTGGCAAGTGTTGGATATTAAACAGGGTAAAGATAGTTCCCTGTGGTGGATATTAGATATCGATGGTCATTCTGACTTCGATTTAGGTTGTTTTTAGTAACAGTTGGTCCTCAGGATGGAAATCCTTGCCAGCCTGACTGGAAGAAGTCACGTGTTGTTATCTACAGCTGTCAGAGATGGATGCAAACATGCTAACGTTTCCATGGAAACTTATTAAATGGTGACATGACAGAAATGGAGTTTCATTAAATAAAAGCCAACAAACAGCCCAAACTTTAAAAACTGTTAAATGTACCGTTATAAATGACACAGAAAAGCTGCAAATCCTGAAATTGGAACCAGAACAAGTTTTAGATTTTTTTGTAATTATCACATTTAATTCAATTTAGATAAACTTGCTGATTAATGGCCCAATCATGATAGCTCTCGAAAATTTAGATCTCAACCGACAAGATGAGCCTTAGATATACAGAGAATCAATCTTTTTCAATTTGGCAATAACAGCACTTAACAGCAACACCCTGAAACAGAACTTCATTAAACCTTTCCAATAAATCCACAAATGAAATCAGCGAGGTGAGGGCATGAAATGTTTCCTGCTTAAAGTCGGTTCAGATAGGTTGGTCACAACAATGTTAAAGATTGAGTGATCTGTAAATACTACTGTGTAAATAAATAATGCGTGAACTGAGGAATTTTCCCTGCTTGTTGTTCATTCTTGTATACTTGTATTTGCATGACTGATTATATAAAGTTGGTCCTTTTTGTCTTGCACCAAAATACATTTGTCACCCCAAGCATCATCAACAGGGTGTATGAATTTATTAGTAAGAATATGAAGAACTCCAGAGCAAATAAACATTTTCATAGCGGCGTCACCGAGTCGTGGCACATCTGAAGATATAATGCATCTTGTACAATTTCTACGAGAACAGATTCATTTGATGTTTTTTCAGAGCGAATCAGAACATATGTTTTGCTGTACTGATTTTACCTGTGTACTTCATACAGTTTTCACCATCACAAGTTTCATATTTCTTTCCAACTAGCTGCCAAACTGACAGAGCCTTTATATGCAAATACCCTCAGTTGTATTTTGCTGGGGCTGGGGGATATGCCATCTCCTGATGGCTTCTGTTTGAGTCAGCTGTCAATGTGTTTGTTTGTTAATAATCTGCTCATAAACAACAGAACCGTGGCCAAAATTGAGATTATAAAGTTTTTTGTGTAAAGTCTGCACTGTCCATAATTATTACACTCCTTCTTTCTTGTCCACACAAGTGCTACCTCTCTTTCTCTCTCTTGCCTTTCCCTCTCCACCTGGAAGCACATTTAATAGGAGAGAAAAAAGACTATGCAAATCCACTAGTACTTATAAAACAAGACCTTGCAAGACAAGACTGTAGTTATAGCATAACAACTAAGAACCTTTGACTTGAAAATGAATCATTATCTGTGCACCTAAATTAAAGTGTTTGGTGCATCAGTCAATAAGTTACCTGCAGCAGTGTGAAATCTGGTTTTCCTCTCCTGAATATGATGCTGATGAGGTGGAAAGGGCAGCGATGGGGGTGTGTTGGTCAAGACTCAGAGGTGGAATTTAAATTTTGTGATACGAATGGTAAAGAGTTTGTACAAGGTGTTATATATGTGTTGGAATTATATGATTACATGGCTAAAATGTAATACCCACAGTAATCCAGACACATGAAGATACCTTTCTACTCAAACTCCCTCTGCATTGTGCTGTGGACCGTGTATTTCTATTTGATACCAAGAACTATCTGTTTCATGGGGCACTGGGTCTAGAGGAGGATGGTAGGATGGTAGCCAAATGTGTTCTCCAAGACTACACTAATTTAATTCAAGACACATTCAGTTTCCATGTGGCAATCCTCCACCTTCTGTGGAAAGCCAAGAATTCCTTTTTAGGCAGTGGTTCTTAATCTTGTTGGAGGTACCGAACCCTGCTGGTTTCATATGCTCACTCACCGGACCCATCCATCCATCCATCCATCCATCCATCCATCCATCCATCCATCCATCCATCCATCCATCATCAACCGCTTATCTGGGGCCAGGTCACGGGGCAACAGTCTCAGCAGGGATGCCCATACTTTCCTCTCACCAGACACCTCCTCCAGCTCCTCTGGGGGGAGCCCGAGGCATTCCCAGGCCAGCCGAGAGACATAATCCCTCCAGCGTATCCTAGGTCTTCCTCGAGGTCTCCTCCCGGTAGGACATGCCCAGAACACCTCCCCAGGGAGGCGTCCAGGAGGCATCCTGAACAGATGCCCGACCAACGTCAGCTGGCTCCGCTCGAGGCGGAGGAGCAGCGGTTCTATTCCAAGCTCCCCCCTGGTGACTGAGCTCCTCACCCTATCTTTAAGGGTGCGCCCAGCCACTCTGCGGAGGAAACTCATTTCAGCCGCTTGTATCCGGGATCTTGTCCTTTCGGTCATTACCCAAAGCTCATGACCATAGGTGAGAGTAGGAACATAGATTGACCGGTAAATCGAGAGCTTCGTCTTAGGACTCAGTTCCTTCTTCACCACAACGGACCTATACAGCAACTGCATCACTGCAGAAGCTGCACTGATCTGTCTGTCAATCTCCCGTACCATCCTTCCCTCATTCGTGAACAAGACCCCAAGATACTTAGACTCCTCCACTTGGGGCAAGGACTCTTCACCAACCTGAAGAGGGCACACCACCCTTTTCCGGTCGAGACCCATGGCCTCGGATTTAGAAGTGCTGATCTTCATCCCACTCGCTTCACACTCGGCTGCAAACCATCCCAGTGCACGCTGAAGATCCAGGTTTGATGAGGCCAACTGGACAACATCGTCTGCAAAAAGCAGAGATGAAATCCATTGGTCCCCAAACCGGACTCCCTCTGGACCCTGGCTGCGCCTAGAAATTCTGTCCATAAAGATTATGAACAGAACCGGTGATAGAGGGCAGTCCTGCCGGAGTCCAACATGCACCTGGAACAGGTCTGACTTACTGCTGGCAATGCGAACCAAGCTCTGGCTTCGGTCATACAGAGACCGGACAGCCCTCAGCAAAGGGCCATACTCCCGAAGCACTCCCCACAAGATACCACGAGGGACACGATCGAATGCCTTCTCCAGGTCCACAAAACACATGTGGATTGGTTGGGCAAACTCCCATGAACCCTCGAGCACTTGATGGAGAGTGTAGAGCTGGTCCAGTGTTCCACGACCGGGACGAAAACCACATTGTTCCTCCTGAATCCGCGGTTTGACTATCAGTCTGATCCTCCTCTCCAGTACCGTGGAATAGACTTTCCCCAGGAAGCTGAGGAGTGTGATCCCCCTATAGTTGGAACACATCCTCTGGTCCCCCTTTGTGAAAAGACGGACCACCGCCCAGGTTTGCCAATCCAGAGGTACTGTCCCTGACTGCCATACGATGTTACAGAGACGTGTCAACTCACCGGACCCTTCTTTAGTAAAAAAAAATTGTTTTTTTTTCAAATTTAAGACATAAGTATATGTTTTACTGGTAGATTTGATGAATTGTGCATTAATGTCACCTTTTTCAAAGAACAAAACCAAAACCAAGAAATTACCTACCCGCAAATCGGTGTGACTTCTGCTGTTGTTATTGACACCAGTTCAGATATACATGGCCTCACCCTGGCAAGTGCTACTCTTACGTCATTTTCACAGCACAGTCAGTTTCTTTTGTTTTCCATGCAGGAAGTGTTCCTTTATTTTTGCCAGTGCAAGGCTAGAGTTGCTCAACTTGACATTGCAAATCATGCAGAATGCTGACTCCCATCACGTTCCGTTAAACAGTACATGTAAATTCACGTTGCACATATTTGTCCGACCACTTTCTTTTTTTGCTCAACAGAGTTACTATGAATTAAAATATTAAGGAAGCAATCAGATGACGTACCATCAAGACAGGCATAAATCAACTACTGAGTGCACAGTAGTCCCATGTAGCACAGGTAGGCTAATCGATGTAGCGTAATCACCGGCAGTCAGTGATGACTAAGGGGGGCGTGTCATCACGAATTGACACGATGTGTCAAACGTACAGTGATTCGTGTCTTCTTCTTCTTCTTCTTTTCCTTTCGGCTTTTCCCTTCAGGGGTTGCCACAGCGAATCAATTGCCTCCATCTAACCCTGTCCTTTGCATCCTCTTCTCTCACACCAACTACCTTCATGTCCTCTTTCACTACATCCATAAACCTCCTCTTTGGTCTTCCTCTAGGCCTCCTGCCTGGCAGTTCAAAACTCAGCATCCTTCTACCAATATATTCACTATCTCTCCTCTGAACATGTCCAATCCATCTCAGTCTGGCCTCTCTGACCTTATCTCCAAAACCTCTAACATGTGCTGTCCCTCTGATGTACTCATTCCTGATCCTATCCTTCCTGGTCACTCCCAAAGAGAACCTCAGCATCTTCATCTCTGCTACCTCCAGCTCTGCCTCCTGTCTTTTCCTCAGTGACACTGTCTCTAGACCGAACGACATCGCTGGTCTCACCACAGTTTTGTACACCTTTCCTTTCATTTTAGCTGAAACTCTTCTATCACACATCACACCTGACACTTTTCTCCACCCATTCCATCCTGCCTGTACACGTTTCTTCACCTCTTTTCCCCACTCTCCATTGCTCTGGACTGTTGACCCGAAGTACTTAAAATCCTCCACCTTCTTGATCTCTTCTCCCTGTAACCTCGCTCTTCCACTTTGGTCCCTCTCATTCACACACATGTACTCTGTCTTACTGCGGCTAACCTTCATCCCTCTCCTTTCAAGGACAAACCTCCACCTCTCTAGCTTCTCCTCCACCTCGTCCCTACTCTCACTGCAGATCACAATGTCATCTGCAAACATCATAGTCCATGGAGATTCCTGTCTAACCTCGTCTGTCAGCCTGTCCATCACCATAGCGAACAAGAAGGGGCTCAGAGCTGATCCCTGATGCAGTCCCACCTCCACCTTGAACTCCTCTGTCACACCTACAGCACACCTCACCACTGTCTTACAGTCCTCATACATGTCCTGCACCGCTCTAACATACTTCTCTGCCACTCCAGACTTCCTCATACAATACCACAGTTCCTCTCTGGGCACCCTGTCATAAGCTTTCTCCAGATCTACAAAAACACAATGCAGCTCCGTCTGGCCTTCTCTGTACTTCTCTATCAACATCCTCAAAGCAAATACTGCATCTGCAGTACTCTTTTTTGGCATGAAACCATACTGCTGCTCACAAATGCTCACTTCTGCCCTTAGTCTAGCTTCCACTACTCTTTCCCATAACTTCATTGTATGGCTCATCAGCTTTATTCCTCTGTAGTTGCCACAACTCTGCACATCTCCCTTGTTCTTAAAAATGGGCACCAGCACACTTCTCCTCCACTCCTCAGGCATCTTCTCACTATCTAAGATCCTGTTGAACAACCCAGTCAGAAACTCTACTGCCACCTCTCCTAGACACTTCCAAACCTCTACAGGTATATCATCAGGACCGACTGCCTTTCCACTCTTCATCCTCTTCAGTGCTCTCCTCACTTCATCCTGGCTAATCTTTGCTACATCCTGGTCCACAGCAGTCACCTCCTCTAGTCTTTGTTCTCTCTCATTTTCCACGTTCATCAACTCTTCAAAGTACTCTTTCCATCTTCCCATCACACTGCTGGCACCTGTCAATAGACTTCCATCCCTATCCTTAATCACCCTAACCTGCTGCACGTCCTTCCCATCTCTATCTCTCTGTCTTGCCAGCCTGTATAGATCAGTCTCTCCCTCCTTACTGTCCAACCGAGCATACAAGTCATCATAAGCTTCTTGTTTGGCCTTTGCTACCTCTACCTTCACCTTACGCTGCATCTCCCTGTACTCCTGTCTACTCTCCTCAGTCCTCTCAGTGTCCCACTTCTTCTTAGCTAACCTCTTTCTTTGTATACACTCCAGTACCTCCTCATTCCACCACCAAGTCTCCTTATCTACTTTCCTTCCAGATGACACACCAAATACTCTCCTACCTGTCTCCCTGATCACATTAGCTGTAGTTGTCCAGTCATCTGGAAGCACCTCCTGACCACCCAGAGCCTGTCTAAACTCCTTCCTAAAGGTCATGCAATACCCTTCCTTTTTTATCTTCCACCATTTCGTCCTCTGCTCTGCCTTTGCCCTCTTCATCTTCCTCACCACCAGAGTCATCCTACACACCACCATCCTATGCTGTTTGGCTACACTCTCGCCTACCACTACTTTACAGTCACTGATCTCCTTCAGGTTACATCGTCTACACAAGATGTAGTCTACCTGTGTGCTCCTACCACCACTCTTATAGGTCACCCTATGTTCCTGCCTCTTCTGGAAGAAAGTATTCACTACAGCCATTTCCATCCTTTTTGCAAAGTCAACTACCATCTGTCCTTCTGCGTTCCTCTCCTGGATACCAAACCTGCCCATCACTTCCTCATCACCTCTGTTACCTGCACCAACATGTCCATTGAAGTCTGCGCCAATGACAACTCTCTCACTTCTAGGTATGCTCTGCATCACTTCATCAAAGTCCAACCAGAATTTCTCCTTCTCCTCCAGCTCACATCCTACCTGTGGGGCATACCCACTAACAACATTGAACATCACACCTTCTATTTCTAGCTTCAGACTCATCACTCTATCTGACACTCTTTTTACCTCCAGGACATTCCTAACAAACTCCTCCTTCAAGATAACTCCTACTCCATTTCTCTTCCCATCTACACCATGATAGAACAACTTGAACCCTGCTCCTAAACTTCTAGCCTTGCTACCTTTCCACCTGGTCTCCTGGACACACTGTATGTCTACCTTCCTCCTCTGCATCATGTCAACCAACTCTCTACCTTTTCCGGTCATAGTTCCAACATTCAACGTCCCTACTCTTAGTCCTATACTCTTGGCGCTCCTCTTCTCTTCCTTCGTGCGAACGCACTTTCCTCCTCTCCTTCTTCGACCAACAGTAATCCAATTTCCACCGGCGCCCTGTAGGTCAACAGCGCCGATGGCGGTCGTTGTTAACCCGGGCCTCGACCGATCCGGTATGGAAGTCATATGTTTGATTCGCATCTTTGATTTGGCAAACGTTTTACGCCGGATGCCCTTCCTGACGCAACCCTCTGCATTTATCCGGGCTTGGGACCGGCACAATAAGACACTGGCTTGTGCCCTCTTGCGGCTACATTACAGTGATTCGTGTCTGTTTGGCAAAAACACCCGACACGATGCGTCGGGTGTTTTTGTCTTTACCTCCTTCTCTGCCGAAACCCTGAGATCGACTCACCGACCCCTCAGGGTTCGATCGAACCCAGTTTAAGAACCACTGCCTTCAGGAGAGAGTTGGTGGATTTGCTCCATCCCACACGGTTGCTTCATAAGTCAAATGTCCTACTCTGTGATAACTGCCTCCACAGAATATTGTAGATAAGAATAAGAAAACATGAAAATAATAAAATTCAATTATAAGAAAAGGTGAATATTTTGAATTGTTTTATTAAATGACTTTAAATATTTTTTTCATTTTTGTGTTGAGAAACAAAACTACCCTTTCCTATTTTGATCTTTTATATTGAGATGATTTTGTTTGATCCAAATATATTATTAGATTGTGCCCAATTATTCAACATTTGCTCAAATGAATTGGTATCGATAAATATGTCCAGTAGTTTTTACAAAAACTACTGGACAGAAATAATGAAGGCAAAATAATGAAGACAAAGGTAAAACAAATCCCCTGCTGTATTGATTGCAATTATTATTCATTTATTTATTTATTTTACTTTCAGAATGAGTAAGCAAAAACACAGTCAAGAGGTTGCTACAAAGAGGATTGATACACAAGGATTTATAACTTTCTACCTACAGGGTGTTTAGCTGCCATGATGGCAAGTGTCAGTTCAGGGTCATCCAGAAGGTATGTTTTGATTTTTTTTTTTTAAACATACAGTACCTCGTGTTGACAGTTAATTTTATTTGGTTTGATTAGTATTCAGAATCAGCAGAGTGAGAATGTGGGGGCAGTTCAGGCAGTAAGGTTAAAGAAGGAGATCTTTCAAAATGAAAAGTGTTTTTGTGTTGGACTGATTGCTCTCTGATTGCAGTAGGATGGACCTGGGGAGGGTGGCTGCGTGAGACTGGAGTCTGCTGCTTACCCAGTATGGAAGGGTCTGCGTGACTGAAAATGTGAGTCATCTGTCTGGATCAAAGACAGAAGAGTCTAATACACACACACACACACACACACACACACACACACACACACACACACACACACAAACACAAAGACACAATGTTATGTTAGGTAACTGTTTTGTTTAAATGTTATTATTGTTATTATTATTTTTAATAAAATTGATATTAATAAAATTAATGATGTTAATAATTCATTCATTCATTCATTTTCTGCCGCTTCATCCGCTGTAGCGGGTCACGGGGAGCTGGAGCCTATCCCAGCTGGCATAGGGCGCGAGGCGGTGGACACTCCGGACACGACGCCAGTGCATCGCCGGATATTAATATTTTTTATAATTACTAACAGTTATAATAATAACATTTTTTAATTATTAGAATTATTAATAGTGGAATGATTCTGTTTTTTTAAGGTCTATTTAGTCACTGGTCACAGATGTACAGAACAGACCCATCATCTTGCTGCACACATTGTGGGATATGAGCATCCACAGACAGGAATTCATCCCCTTCTTGAACACGCTGTTGACGTCCAGTTCAGCTCACTGTCCATGATCACTCCCAGGTACCTCCATAAAGAGCACCAGACATCATCTGCAGAGCGGTACCCAAACCCGCATATTGTGGTTGCAGAGTTCACTGTCACAGGAATGTTTTATAATGTCTGTCTTGACCCTTGTTAGGTTTAACTTTGGTCATTACCTCAACCCTTGCATTTAATCCAATAGAATCACATGTGGTTGTTCAAGAAAAAAAAGTGAAGTGAAGTGAAACTTCATATTCATAGAACTGCTTGGCCACAGCAGGAAGAAGAGTTTGGATGTCTTAATGCAGGAGAGAGAAAGAGGTTGACAGATAGAAAGAAACTGAACAATGAATCTGACATTTAAATCCTTCATCAGACACTGACAACATTGCTAAGCTTTTCCACAAGTGTATAACTGTACTATGTGTCAGTTGGTAATCACATACAGTACACACATTTTACACACACACACATATATACAGTATATACTGTATATATATTAGGGCTGTCAGTTTAACGCTTTAATTAGATTAATTAATTACGCTGCAAATTAACGCGCTATAAAAATTAATGTAATTAATCATGAGTGGCGAGTCAATGCGCAAGCATTTTAAATTTGGCCCAATGAGGGACCCGAAGGCTGCAGTGGCACGTCACTTCGTACCTGCGCCACTAGTTAGAAGCGGGGTGACTGACAACAGAGATGGACACGACACAGGAGAGCGAGGCAAGCCCACTCGGGTGTTTTTGCCGAACACACACGAATCACTGTTCACGTTTGACACATCGTGTCAATTCATGATGACATGCCCCCCTTAGCCATCACTGGTTGCAGGTGATCACGTTACATCGATTAGCCTACCTGTGCTACGTGGGATTTTGCGCACCCAGTAGTCGGTTTATGCCTGTCATGATGGTACGTCATCTGATTGCTTTCTTAATATTTTAATTCATAGTAACTATGTTGAGCAAAAAAAGAAAGTGGTCTGACGAATATGTGCAATGTGAATTTACATGTACGTACTGTATAACGGAACGTGATGGGAGTCAGCATTCTGCATAATTTGCAATGTCAGTTTGAGCAACTCTAGTCTCGCACTGGTAAAAATAAAGGAACACTTCCTTAAGCCGCGTGGAAAACAACAGAAAGACTTTGCTGTGAAAATGACATCAATCAATCAATCAATCAATCAATCAATCAACTTTTATTTATTTAGTGCTTAATCACATCTGAAGGCATTTCAAAGTGCTTTACAGATAGAAAGCCAACAATGCCCTCCATAGCAAGCATAAGTGACGGTGGCGGGGAAAAACTCCCTCATTGAGGAAGAACCTCCAGGCAGAAGCCAGGCTCTGGAGGGCGGTCATCCGCCTTGACCTACCATCAGAGTAGCACTTGCCAAGGTGAAGCCATGCATATCTGAACTGGTCTCTCAATAACAACAGAAGTGACACTGATTTGCAGGTAGGTCATTTCATGTGAGTTCATGCACTGACTTGGTTTTGACCTTTGAAAAAGGTGAAATTAATGCACAATTCATTAAATACACCAGTAAAACATGTACTTATGTCTTCAATTTGAAATTTTTTTTTTTTTTACTAAAGAAGGGTTCGGTAAGTGAGCATATGAAACCGGCAGGGTTTGGCACCTCCAACAAGGTTAAGAATCACTGGTCTGTTGGTATCTTGCTATCTTATACTATTCATTTTGAATTCCTGTATTGAGTCAGCTTTAGTATTCATTTTGATTGAGAGTCTGCTCATGTGCCTATTTGAGACTCAGCCTTATTTTATTTCTGAATTTTATTTATTTTATTTAACTGTATTTGTATTGCATTTTTGAGAAGTGCACCTGGCCTAATTGGTTTGCTGATGTGCTTGGCCTTTTTTCTTTTGAATTTCATTTGTAAAGCACACTTAATCAATAAAAATGTGGATTTAAAACCTCTCATCTTGGTGTATTCTATTGATTAGTCATGCACTACAATTTTGTAATGTCCTAGAATTCAAATTCTTTATTTGGGGGCCTTTAGCAGGAATGAGATTAAAATGCGATTAATTAGATTATAATTACAAATCCTGTAATTAATTAGATACATTTTTTTTAATCGCCTGACAGCACTAATATATAAATATATCAGGATATAAAGTGCACCCTCGTTGCTCGCGGTTAATGCATTCCAGGAACCACATGCAAATAACGATTTCCGCGATATAGCAATATAGCGACAAATTATTTATCTTATTATTTATGGTAAGTTAAACGTTTCTGAACCCTCCAATACTGATATTAAACCGCCTCCTATCTGTTTTACCTTTTCCCACACTCTTATCGACCATTTAAAGCACTTTTGTGTCTCACAGAAGTCCGAGAATCACGGAATGCATCGCACTGCCGGATGCCGTCAGCCAAAAATCTGTGATGAGGTCAAGTCGCGAGTGTTGATGTGTGAGGGCACACCGTATATACAGTATATACTTCATATGAAAGCCAACTGACACATAGTATATATATATAAAAAATATAAAAAAAATATAAAAATAGGCTCACTTGAAAAGCTCATGCTGTCACACTTTTTAACTCCTGTCAATCGAGCGCCCAACCAATCACAGCGCATCTGCCAGAATGAATCACGTGAACAATATGGCGTAAGGCATCGGGCAGCGAGGCTTTTTGTTGCGGTTAAGCCTTTCAACCACACGATAACGCAGATATCCAGGACAAAAACGCTGGCCAAAGTGTAGTTTTTTGAAAACGCTGGATATGCGTTATTGTGTAGATGCTGTAACCGAAAGTTTTTCTCTTCGGGGGGCGTCTCCCTGTGACGAAATCTGCTGTGATGTTAATGTGTATGACCCGTCTCTACATGTACACACAGAAAGGATGGAATTAAAACCGGCTATTTTCTGACGTATAACAGCCCACATCGAAGACGCATTGATAAATGTGCTTCACAGTTGGATATTTGTTAGTTTGTTGTTTTCTTTATGAGCCATAAAGTTTATATATTTATTTATTCATTCATTCATTCACGTTCCTCCCAAACGCCAGTTCTGGGTGAGACCGGGACGCACTGCTTCCTGGTGGGAGAACTCTGATGGAGGTCGTCGTCCAGGAGGAACGGCCCGTTCTCGGAGTTGTTATGCTTATAAACGTGTTGATCAACGCACTTATGTGGCTACGCAAGGACATGGCCTGATTCAGGTTCAGTGTGCGCGGTGAGTTTTGAGTGAGGACTTCCCAGTTAACATAATTTTAGAGTGTCACAGCTGTTCCAACAGTTTTAATGTTTTTGAGCAGAGAGACCAAACAGCAGGAACGACACAGAAAACGGCAACAAATATTTATGGGCCCGTGTGTTGTGACAACAAAACACATAGGATTCCTATTGGATAAAATTTGACTTCCATCACATGGTTTGGCATGCTTATAGCCGTCTTCGAAAACGCACTGGAGCGTTTCCGTGTGGACGGAGATTTTTTTGAAAATGCTGTCATGTGGACGCGAATCGTTTTTGATGCGTTTTTAAGAAGTTGCGTTTTCAAAAAAATCCGTCATCGTGTGGACGGGGCCTGATATTATTGCTTTATCGTAGAATTTCCACGGGTTCCCGCTAGTATATTATATATATATATATATATACCAAAAGTTTGGACACACCTTCCCATTCAATGAGTTTCCTTTCTTTTCATGACTATTGACATTGTAGATTCACACTGAAGGCATCAAAACTATGAATTAACACATGTGGAAATATGTACTTAACAAAAAAGTGTAAAACAACTGAAAATACGCCTTATATTCTAGTTTCTTCTAAGTAGCCACCTTTAGCTCTGATTACTGCATTGCACACACTCTGCATTCTCTTGATGAGCTTCAAGAGGTAGTCACCTGAAATTGTTTTCACTTCACAGGTGTGCCCTGTCAGGTTTAATAAGTGGGATTTCTTGCCTTATAAATGGGATTGGGACCATCAGTTGTGTTGTGCAGAAGTCAGGTGGATACACAGCTGATAGTCCTACTGAATAGACTGTTAGAATTTGTATTATGGCAAGAAAAAAGCAGCTAAGTAAAGAAAAACGAGTGGCCATCATTACTTTAAGAAATTAAGGTCAGTCAGTCCAAAAAATTGGGAAAACTTTGAAAGTGTCCCCAAGTGCAGTCGCAAAAACCATCAAGCGCTACAAAGAAAGTGGCTCACATGAAGACCGCCCCAGGAAAGGAAGACCAAGAGTCACCTCTGTTGCGGAGGATAAGTTCATCCGAGTCACCAGCCTCAGAAATCGCAGGTTAACAGCAGCTCAGATTAGAGACCAGGTCAATGCCACACAGAGTTCTAGCAGCAGACACATCTCTAGAACAACTGTTAAGAAGAGACTGTGTGAATCAGGCCTTCAAGGTAGAATAGCTGCTAGGAAACCACTGCTAAGGACAGGCAACAAGCAAAAGAGACTTGTTTGGGCTAAAGAACACAAGGAATGGACATTAGACCAGTGGAAATCTGTGCTTTGGTCTGATGAGTCCAAATTTGAGATCTTTGGTTCCAAACATTGTGTCTTTGTGCGAAGCAGAAAAGGTGAACGGATGGACTCTACATGCCTGGTTCCCACCGTGAAGCTTGGAGGAGGAGGTGTGATGGTGTGGGGCTGCTTTGCTGGTGACGCTGTTGGGGATTTGTTCAAAATTGAGGGCATACTGAACCAGCATGGCTACCACAGCATCTTGCAGCGGCATGCTATTCCATCTGGTTTGCGTTTAGTTGGACCAATCATTTAATTTTCAACAGGACAATGACCCTAAACACACCTCCAGGCTGTGTAAGGGCTATTTAACCAAGAAGGAGAGTGAAGGGGTGCTGCGCTAGTTGACCTGGCCTCCACAGTCACCGGACCTGAACCCAAGCGAGATGTACTGGGGTGAGCTGGAGAGCAGAGTGAAGGCAAAAGGGCCAACAAGTGCTAATCATCTCTGGGAACTCCTTCAGGACTGTTGGAAGACCATTTCCGGTGACTACCTCTTGAAGCTCATCAAGAGAATGCCAAGAGTGTGCGAAGCAGTAATCAAAACAAAAGGTGGCTACTTTGAAGAACCTAGAATATAAGACATATTTTCAGTTGTTTCACACTTTTTTTGTAAAGTATATAATTCCACATCAGAGAATCAGAGAATCAGAGTCAGAGAATCAGAGTCTTTATTTGTCATACTGACACACGTTTCCACAGTTGACAGCACGAAATATGTCTCTGAAGGTCCCAGTAAGCCCGGTCGATAAATAAGATAAATAAGTTAAGAAAAACTAGATAAAAAAGTTAAACATGCAAGATAAATAAGTTAAGAAAACCTAGAGAAAAACAAAAAGTTAAAAATGTAAGATAAATAAGAAAAGAGAACAAAGAAAAGTTAAGATGTAAGATATATAAGTTGAAGTTTAAAGAGTCTGGACAGCAGAATTTAGTTCACAAGAACAACAACGCAGCAGCTCAAGTGTGTAGGTGCTCCATATGTTGCACTTGAAGAAGCACCATTTTGCACTGAATCCCAATATATCTGTGGTGACACACGGGGCGTCGTGAGGGTGACTACAGAGCACCTCAGGAGTTCAGCTGTCTAACAGCCTCTGGAAAGAAGCTGTTCCTCAGCCTGGTGGTCCTACTGCGGATGCTCCGTAGTCTCCTGCCTGAGGGGAGGGGTTGGTATAGACTGTGTGCTGGGTGGGGTCTGTCATGATGTGGGTGGCCCTCCTTCTACACCTACTTGTGTAGATTTCTGTGGTGGTAGGTAGACCACCCCCTACAGTCCTCTGTGCAGCCTTCACAACTGTCTGCAGCGCTTTCCTGTCTGCTGCAGAGCAGCTGCCGTGCCTTACAGTGATGCTGGTGGTGAGGATGCTCTCCACCGCACTCCTGTAGAAGGCCTTCAGGACGGGACCCCCCAGTCCAGCACGCCTCAGCTTCCTGAGGAAGTAGAGCCGCTGGTGGGCCTTCCTGAGCAGGTAGGAGGTGTTACAGCTCCAGGTGAGGTCCTCAGTGAGATGAACCCCCAACTACCTGTAGCTGGAGACCACCTCCACAGCTGCTCCTCCAATGTGCAGGGGAGGAGGGGAGTGTCTTTTCCTCCTGAAGTCCACCACCATCTCCTTGGTCTTCCCCACACTGATGCAGAGGTCGTTGCGTCTGCACCAGTGCACCAGGTGCTCCACCTCCTCTCTATATTTGGACTCGTCATTGTTCCAGATAAGTCCCACTGCATCCTGGGGCCACACAGTGCGGTTCTCCTCGTGGGTTTGAGTGATTTCACCCGGGGACGATATGCTGGGGCCATCAGGATGGAGATGTGGTCTGATAGGCCGAGGTGTGGTTGGGGGAGGGACCTGTATGCACCGCGTAGGTTGGTGTATACACAGTTCAGCGTGTTGTCCCCATGTGTGGGGATGGTGACGTGCTGGTAAAAACTGGGCAGTGTGTCCGTTAGTTTAACGTGGTTGAAGTCTCCTGCTACCATGTAAAACGCCTCTGGGTGCCTGGTCTGCAGTGAGCTGATGGTGAGCATTAGCACCCGGCGGGATGTAAACAATGGAGACGAACACCACCGTGAACTCACGAGGCAGATAGTGCAGCCGGCATTTAACAATCACGTGGTTCTATCGCCTCGGAGCAGTAGCTCTTAACCAGTTCACTATTTGTGCACCAACCCCCGTTCACATATACACACAGTCCCCCCAGCGTGTTTTTCTGGATCGATGGTCGCGGTCCACTCGGAACAGCTGTAATCCGTCGATCTGGAAAGCAGAGTCCGGCATGCTGTTGTTTAGCCAAGTCTCCGTCAGGCCGACCACACAGCAGCTCCTCATCTCCTCCCAGACCCGCAGCCAGAGGCGTAGCATGTTTTCCATGATGGCGGCGCACAGGGTTGCAGCAGCTTCTGGAGCTCCCGCTGTAAAGCCCACTTTTAGCGCTTTAAGAGACAACCTGAACAGCAGCTTTGTAACAAATGTGAAGTACAGCCCAGCCGAACTGTACTTCATCAGAAACAACCACACGACATCAATTTCACCAGCAGTGAAAGCTACTCTCGGCAGACTGGGGATACTCAGGACGCAGGAGCGGTGCGGGGGGGCCCGAGGACGGACCGGCAAGAGGAAGCGATGTGCCTGGAGGCAGAAAAGAGGAAAGAGGGCTGGCTGGCTAACCCAGCTAAAATCCAGCAGACCACCAATCCCCTCACTGAATTAACACATGTGTTAATTCATGGTTTTGATGCCTTCAGTGTGAATCTACAATTTTCCTAGTCATGAAAATAAAGAAAACTCTTTGAATGAGAAGGTGTGTCCAAACTTTTAGTTTGTACTAATATATATATATCAGTGCACAGCAATAATGAGTACACCTTCTTTGAAAAGTAACATTTCATACAATATGATAAGGAACACAAACATATATTTCCAAAATGTTCACACACTAAGTTAAACACAGGCTCTATTGAGCTTTTGAACTTAAAACTAAAGTTAATAATATAACTTAAGTTGTTTTTATTCCGCTTTAGTAAAATTACTGTGTGGTGCAGAAATGAGTACACCCCATTGAAGGTTTCTGAGTAAAGCAACCTTTTAGGCTCCCAATGTGAACCTGAACAAGAACTTAACTACAGGTGAGTCTAGATACTCATTATACTGTGCTAATTAGGCAGTTGGCTCCAAAAGGCTGTTACCTAAAGCAAACCGCCCTTTCCCAATTCCTGCTGTCAGCAATGACATCACATGGCAAGGAAATGTCTCTGGATCTGAGAAAGTGGATTATTGCTTTACACATGAGAGGTGAGGGCTACAATAAGATCAGTAAAGCCTTACTTATTAGTAAGAACATGGTCCCAAAAGTGATCCAAAGATTAAAGAGAGATGGAACTGCAACCAAAGTACAGAGACATACAGGCCGGCCAAGAAAATTAACACCCAGGCAGGAGCGTCTTGTGATGAGAAAAGTTGAGAAAAATCGGCGTGTAAGTGCACAACAGTTGGCTAATGAGGTAGAGGCTGAAATTGGAGTGACTGTATCACGTGACAACATACGCCATACATGCAGCGGAATGGCATGCATGGGTGTCGTCCCCGAAGGAAGCCTCTCCTAAAGCCAAGTCACAAAAAAGCCCACCTAGAGTTTGCCAGGGCCCATGCTGAAAAGGATGAGGGCTACTGGGACTCTATACTCTGGAGTGATGAGACCAACATCAACTTTTTGGAATTGATGGCTTCAAAATGGTCTGGCGTCGCAAGGGTGAGGAGTACAAGGAAAAGTGCATGGCGTCCACTGTGAAACATGGAGGGGGTAGTGTTCTTATGTGGGGTTGCATGAGTGCTGCGGGTGTTGGAGAACTGCATTTCAATGATGGCTTCATGAATTCTCAAATGTACTGAAGGCTAAGATGCTTCCATCACTTCGGGCCATTGGTCGTCGGGCCAGTTTTCAACATGACAATGACCCAAAACACACACCTAAAGCCACTGCTGACTTTCTCAAGAGGAACAGGGTAAGAGTGATTCTATGGCCAAGTATGTCACCTGATCTGAACCCTAAAGAGCATCTTTGGGGAATACGGAAGAGGCAGGTTGAGCATCACTCTCCATCCAACATCCAGGCTCTCAAAGAGGTCATCCTTGAAGAACGGAGAAAGATTGATGTGGCCAAATGTTGTCAACTTGTGCGCTCCATGCCAAGGAGACTTGGGACTGTCATTGCAAGTAATGGAGGCCATATACAATACTAAATGTAGTTGTGTTTGTTGTGGGCTGTACTCATTTCTGCACCACACTAATTTTACTAAAACGGAAAAAAAAAAACAACTTAAGTTATATTATTAACCTTAGTTTTAAGTTCAAAAGCTCAACAGATCCTGTGTTTAACTTAGTCTGTGAACATTTTGGAAAGATGTGTTTGTGTTCCTTGTCATATTGTATGAAATGTTACTTTTCAAAGAGGGTGTACTCATTATTGCTGTGCATCGTATATGTATATATATATATATATATATATATATATATATATATATACATATATATATATACATACACACACACACACACACATATATACTTTATATGATTTCCAAGTGACACATAAAAAGTAATTGCATTTAATTGTCCATATACAGTCACAGTATGACCACATTTGTCTGTTTTAGATAGTGTGATGATGATCAACTAAATTAAGTTGACCATGTTCAAATTGATGTCACTGTTTTTCAACGTGACAGTCCAAGGCCTCAAATCATATGATAAGAGTGTGTGACCCCAGCTACCCACAGCTAGATTGCTCTGCAGCTGCCCATAACTCACTGAAACACGTTAACAACACCTCAGTGGAACATGACTGTGACCATAGAAATTATTTGGTTATGATATTATTACATTCTCTCAAATATATTACCTTTTTTCATCATATTCTAATATTAAAAGAATATAGGAAATATATTGGATTTGAAAAATTGGAATACATTTTTCCCCGTTCATAATCCAATTTTCCATTCTTGACACACCAAAAAGTCTAGAATGTCCTGTCAGTATTTATGCATTTTGACCTTCCCCTTTGTGACCCCCTGCTTTTCCTCAGCATGTATATTTTACTGGCTTACTGTCCAAACCTGGATAAATCACATTTGATCTGTTCATTCTTATGTCACCATGTCTACAAATACTGAAAGTACCAGCTAAAGGTTGAGAGCCAATGGTAAGATGTTGGTTTGACAGAATCAATAGCTTCCACCAAGAGGAGGGTATAGTAAGATGCAGTGATGTGCGGTGAGATTCATGGCTGGTGAGGCACTGACTTCATAGTAAACAGATGAAGATGTTTAGAAACATACTAACCTTGTAGCTTATTCACCATTTAATAAGCAACAGTGAGTGGATTATTTTTAAAGTCTCATAGCAGAATTATTTATACATACAAAGAGTAAGACACACTTCTTCTTTCTTCTTTTCCTTTCGGCTTTTCCCTTCAGGGGTCGCCACAGCAAATCAGTGTCCTCCATCTAACCCTGTCCTTTGCATCCTCTTCTCTCACACCAACTACCTTCATGTCCTCTTTCACTACATCCATAAACCTCCTCTTTGGTCTTCCTCTAGGCCTCCTGCCTGGCAGTGCATAACTCAGCATCCTTCTACCAATATATTCACTTTCTCTCCTCTGGACATGTCCAAACCATCTCAGTCTGGCCTCTCTGACTTTATCTCCAAAACCTCTAACATGTGCTGTCCCTCTAATGTACTCATTCCTGATCCTATCTATCCTAGTCACTCCCAAAGAGAACCTCAGCATCTTCATCTCTGCTACGTCCAGCTCTGTCTCCTGTCTTTTCCTCAGTGACACTGTCTCTAGACCAAACAACATCGCTGGTCTCACCACAGTTTTGTACACCTTTCCTTTCATTTTAGCTGAAACTCCTTCTATTGCACATCACACATGACACTTTTCTCCACCCGTTCCATCTTGCCTGTACATGCTTCTTTACCCCTTTTCCCACACTCTCCATTGCTCTGGACTGTTGACCCTAAGTACTTAAAATCCTCCACCTTCTTGATCTCTTCTCCCTGTAACCTCACTATTCCACTTGGGTCCCTCTCATTCACACACATGTACTCTGTCTTACGGCTGCTAACCTTCATTCCTCTACTTCCCAGGACAAACCTCCATCTCTCTAGCTTCTCCTCCACCTGTTCCCTGCTCTCACTGCAGATAACAATGTCATCTGCAAACATCAAAGTCCTTACCGTATGGTTGATGTCAATTTGATTCTTGTCAATGCATTCATTAACTTCTCATGAAAGCATCTCTCAAGTTTCTCATGTCCTTAAATTGTGGCATAGCTCTATTCCCCCCTCGGGGCTCCCCTCCCCGTCTCACCGGGTAAGTGAAAAAACGATAAGAGTAGTGGTATTTCACCAGGAGTCGAGGCCTCCCACTTATTCTACACCTGTCATGTCTCTTCACAGTGCCAGACTAGAGTCAAGCTCAGCAGGGTCTTCTTTCCACACTGATTCTACCAAGCCAGTTCCTTTGGTTGTGGTTTCGGTAGCCAGTAAGCAGGGACAGTGGGAATCTCGTTCATCCATTCATGCGTGTCAATAACTAGATGACGAGGCATTTGCTACCTTAGGACTCGTAGTTACTCTCGCCGTTTACCCGCGCTTCATTGAATTTCTTCACTTTGACCTTCAGAGCACGTGGCAGAGATCACATGGCCTCAACAACTGCAATGGGCCTTCGCGAGGCTTTGTTTTAATTAAACAGCCGGATTCCCGTTGTCCAAAACCTGTTCTGAGTCAGCTACTAGGGGCCAGCCAAGGCAGCCCGCCAGTGGGGCGGGCCCCACGCAAACGTGGCTCCTGCCGGTGGGCGCTGTAGCTGGGGAGATCTACGAGAAAGGCCTAGCGCGCGTCCAGAGTTGCTGCTGCCAGGATAGCCGTACCTGTTCCCCTCCGACCAGACCGCCTACCCCGGCACAGTGTCGGACGCCGATGCCCAGCGCGGGCTTGGACCCCCCCCCCATGCCAGCCCAGCCAACCGCGGCGCACGCAGACGCCTGCATACATGCGGCGGCAGAGACAAGGAGAGGTGGGAGAGACCAACGCAAAGGGTGGGAGCACAACGTGCACCTCTGGCATTGGAGAGAGGAGGGCGGTGGGGCGACTGCTCCCCAGCCGGGGCTCGAGCCCAGCCCCGCACCCAAGCCTGACAGACCCAGCCCTTAGACAAGGGTGTCAAAGTCAAACGCACAAAGTGCCAAAAAAACAAATTTGCTACAAGCAGAGGGCCAGACTGGTTCAATGTTTATTAAAACATAATGAAATGAACATAGCCTACTGAACCAAGAGCTAACAATGTATATTATTTGATGATTAAGTAAATAAAGCAATATTTTCTTAAGGCTCTATCAGCAACTTCAAGGCGTGGTGCTGCTGTGATCATGTCTCGAAATCACGACTTTTATCTCACAACATAAACCTTGTTTTTTTTCCAGTGACA